>JAAGNO010022093.1:0-21586 GCA_033439905.1 Ceryle rudis
CCTCCCCCCGGCCCTGGAGAAGTGTTTCCAAGTACAAGAAGAGGTCACTACACAAGGGTCTGATCAACCCTGAGCAATTCCCAAGACTACTTCTATTGTGTACATCAGCTCACACAGCCTGATTACTCATTCTGTAATCACTCCTCTGAAATAAAGAAAAGAAACCTACCTACTCCCTTGTGGGCATCTATGCTGGTAAACTCTATTGTCCCATTATGGCCCTTCCTAGGATTTTCCTGATACTGTTTGTGGTTCCCATTGGGACAATATCTGTAGGAAAGTCCATAATCTGCAAGATAAACCTGGAAGACATGAACAGACAAATGAATAATGCTTTTGTCCTTTGAAAGTATAACCTTTATAATTAAGTCTTAAGAAACTGATAGGTTAAGGACAGCCTTAGATCTAAATTTTATTAAACCAAATGGTGCCTCAGGATAAAATATGTACAACTGGGGGCCGTAACTGCTGCCCTCCCCATTTAAATCCTTCCGCTACTCTACTCTTATTTCAGAGTCTAGCAGAATTTCAGTCTTTTTATTTTGTTCCTAAGCTCTCTCCTCTCCAGGTGGGCACCTCGACATCATAAACTGCAATATGCCTTTTATGTATCCTCACGTTGCTTATGGGAGCCCTTCTCCTCCTTACATAAAGAGGCTCATCACACTCCTGTTCAAATTTTCCAGCAGCTGAGACTGTACAATTTCGTAACAGCAGTGAAACTTAAAAGCCAGAGGAAGAAAGAACCATCAGCTTCCCCCAGACAGGCTGGACACAGGCCTCCAGCAGTAACAGACCACAGGGCTGCTGGGCATTAGCCCAACTGCATACTCATCTTTTCGAAAGTCACTGTCAGTAACTGGAAACTGGCAACAACTACTTAAAGTGCAAGATCAAACAAATCAAAACCAACCAGCCCCTCCCCAACCCAGAAAGCAATCTTAGCAAATCACTCCTGAATTCATAGTAATTTTTTTTAAAGGCACAGAGACAGACTTGACTCTAAGTTAATCTTAAGCAAATCCATGGAGCCAAATCAGTGTAAGGGGAAAAAAAAGAAAATCAGGCCCCCACCGTGCATCTTGCAGCAAGCTCATGCATTCTGCCACATTTATCTTTCCATCCTCTTACAGCTGATTTAATTTTTCTTCCAGGATGCTTCACTATATCTACCTAAATAACCAGAGGGAGGAAGCCCCATAGTTGGGAACAATCTATCTGGATGATGCAATTGCATATTCTTGGGACTTAACAGTGAAAGTATTAACTCATTTTAAGCTCAGTCTTGCTCACTCTTATGGTATTTGGAACCGAAACCAGAACACCTCAGGAAAGCTGAATTTTACTGCCTGTCAACACAAACCTGAGCACACCATCTGGTTCCTACACCTCTATTTCACTACAGCCATAGTGTAGGCAGTGCTGCACCCGTGTCAATTCTGCCACTCATGTAATTTAGATTAAAGGCCCAAAGCTCACTCTATGAAGTTCAGATTAACACATCCTACCCTCCAACAGGGGTGGACTTAATACACGTACATGGTCAATTACCACAGCACAGCTGACAAGCAGTAACTTGTTGAAAGCAGCTGGAATTTAATCACACTCTGTCCACCCCACAATATCCCATAGGTTGTTTTTCTCACTCTGTCATTTTCACACTCCCACCTGCTCTTTGCCCCTTACATTGACCAGTTCTCACATTAGGTAATTGCTTTTTTTATAAATATCAAAGTGTAGTACTTTCACTTGAAAAAAGAAATTAAAAAAAAAATGCTACAGACTGCTGCTATATTGCCAGCGGAACCGAACTCTGTGGCAAAAGCTAAATCATCTGAAGGCGTACAGAGATCATTTCCATTAAATCATATTAGACTATATAGTTCACAGAAAAACTTTTTGTTATTTGAGCCTTAGTTTTGTTTCCTCTTTAGCCAAAAAACAGTTTGTCCTATGAAAGTCTACAATAAACTCATCTGTCACTCACTCGTAATTTAGTAATACCACTCCTGGTAGAGGAAAAACAAGCATAAAACCCTCAAGACAACCTTATTTTGCGGCCCATTCTGTTGAACTACTGATTCCTGTTTGTGCTCCAGGCGGCTTCAAATCCTGGGATGGCTGGTCTCTTGGTTTTACTGTTTCTGCTGCAGGATCTATGCTCATCTGGAGCGTGTAAGCTGGGACACAGCACTCACTTCCTGCAGGGTGATGGCTTTTAAGATTACCAGTGATGTTTCTCACCTGACAGACTATACAAACTGTGATACAAGATTAAAGACCGTAGGCACATTTAGAAAATCTGGGACAAGGCATAAACTTTGTTGGGTTGACCGATTTGATTTTCTCCTGCATCCATTCTCCAGCGTATTCCTGATGTTCTGGTACCCGTCCTAATTGAGCCCACAGTCAGTGTGAAAGAACTAATTTAAACTGTCCTAATATCAAGTTGTGATAGACTTCTGCGTCCTTTGTGGGCTGGGAAGGAGAGAGAAGGCTAGAAGGCGTATTCTGTCCAGGGTAAGTGGTACCTTTTGGATTTTGCTTGCCTATAGTTTTCTGACATGTACAAATGACCAGATACAATAGGATGAAACACAGAGTGGATTTCAACCTTAAAAAAATTCAGGCTATACCTTATATTAAAAGAAGATTTTAACTATTAGGAAAAAAAAAAAAACCCACAACAATAGAAATAAAGCAACTCTGCCAGCTCTCTGGTTCTGTCTGGACTGGGAACACTACCTTATGTGATAGACACTCCCATAGAGCAGCCAGTCTTGGTGGTTTTTCAAACTACTTTAACAACAGAGCATCTAGAAAGTAGTCACAAATATTTGCTAGTCAAACTTTTAACTACGTAACTGAGTTCCCAGCTATCCTACAGATAAATCACAGTAACTATGTATTCCTAATGTTTTTTTTTTAAGCAACAGCTTTGCTTAAAATACCTTCAGTAGTAGGATCAGCAGAGCAGTTTTAAATTTTTACTGAAAAACCCCTGTAAATTGGGAAGTAGATCCTGCCTTGACTGAGAGTGGCAAGACCTGGAAAGCAAGAAGCAATCACTTCTTAAAGCAACTCTCATGCAATTGCAACATCATCTATGATTGCACCACGGTTTGCTCCAGAAGCTGGTCATGAGTGTCACTGTTCAGCTTACTTCTTGCTGAGCCATTTATCACTTCCACAATTTGCACTTCAGATTTTTTTCACAAACAGGCAACTGATGGTGGCCTCTCGAGGCAAAGCCTCTTGGCCACCAACAAAAACGAATCCCCTTCAGCTTGTACAAAACGAGCAATACGCTCTTACAGCCTTGCCACAACCATTATTAGAATGACTACATTACTTTAAATTACCATTAATTTCATTTCATCAATTCTCATTAAAACCCTTTCATCATTAAAAAGATATACAGTTTTTTATAGCTAGTTGTCACTTTTTGATAATGTAACACAGCGTGCCCTTACAAATTTGCTCAGAACATGGTGGATAAGGGTAGTTAACAAATTTGTAGAATGTTGTGGAACTTTTAAGGGTAGAGGCAGGGGGGGAAAAAAGATGAGTATTAAAGAATATCGAGAAAAAAATAACTCGGGGTGTGTGCTTCAATACCATCAATATTTTCACCTGCACGTTCATTTTAGGAATAAACCAAAAAGGATCAAAAAGAGAACAAAATGTACACAGAGTAAGATTAAACACTTGAAACGGTAACGTGGATGAGGCAGGTGCCACAGTGACATAAGCCTAGAACAGCTGGGTTACATTGCACACTCCTTCCTACCCACTTGCTTAAACTCTTCCTTTCCTTCAAGTTTCCTTTTTTCCCCACCACCCATCCCCGCCACCCCAGTATGCACTACACGCAACAGTGCTTAGTGCTCTCTGAAATGGATTTTGTTACAAATTAGTAGCCAGATTTCTGAAGTCTTCACATTTGATTTCATGCGAACGTAAATGTGCCCATCTTATTCAACTGAACAGCCACCCTGGCACAAATATTTACTTGCAGAAACAACCAGCCATAGATTTGGCAGTTTGCTTGTCCTTTCTGTGCCCGACTCCCTCATGGTGCTTTAGAGCTGAAGTGCTAAATATCTGCTAAACATACAAAATTCCTACAATTTGTATGTGTTATGATATACGACTGCACTGATCTGGCAAGTCATAAGCCTGCTATTCTCTCTATCTTGAAGTATGCATAGCAGGAGATACAGCACTGGAAGGATAACAACACAGTGATTTTCTTTGTACTTTTCCTTTCCAGTGGTTTCATTACTAGGCTTATGTAATGCGCTGTAAATAATTCAGCAGACACCTACTAACAAGAGGGAGATTGGTTGCTAATAGCCATAGCGCTGTCAACTTCAGTTGGACACTACACAACAAAAGAGTTAAAAGGTGACTGAAGTCCATCTGGGGACAGGATGTCTGAAGTAAAGTATCTGGGGCAGAAATAGCATCCTTCACAAAAGAGAAGCCAAGGAAGGAGGAAAACAGGATAAACAACGGAGAAAGGGAAGAAATCTGCAACTTGTCAGTGGCAAGTTCTGATGCTGGAATCAATTGAACTTCAAGATATTTAGGACATGACTATAAAAAGAAATTAAACCAGTGTAAACAGTTCTATCCAGATGTAACAGTAGGACTGACGAAAGAAAACTAAGGCCATCCAATTGTGAGGCTGCATCTCAGGTCAGGGTGGAGCCAGCATCCACACGTTAAAACTCAACTGTTTCTCTGTGGTATCTCTGCATACTGTACCCTTCCTAAAACACGTGAAGGAGAACAGAAGATTTTTATTCTTCTCAATTCCTCTACTCTTCAGCAAATCTGTCATACTGGACCAAAGAGTAGGAATCACAATGATTCACCTCACAGGCTTAAAGCTGGAATTGTTCTCAGGCGTGTTTTTCCCATGTGATCAGTGCGTGAGCTCTGGATCTTCTATGCCAGTCCACAGAAAGCTGCTCTTAAAAGTTTACATTTTGAAACATTTTTGTATTCTTCTTTCTCCCTTTTCTGTTAGGGCTACCTATGGTAATCAGGTCTGAGAGTTTTCTTCTGTAACTACCTTGTCTAAGAAATGCTTAAAATCCAAATCAGAACTGAGGTGCAAATGCAACTGTACTTTACAGCTTAAAAGTCTTACACTGTCTGCCTATATATTCAGGGGGGGAAGGATTAAATACTAAGAGGTAATTGTTTTGAAGCAGCATTCTTCCAAACCTTATTTCATTTAGTAAGAACTCTAATTTTAAGTTTTTGTCTGGTGACCACTTGTCTCTTTTAATAGCATGACAATTTAAATTACTTTAATGGATTCGAATTTCTTTTTTAGAGTCTGTATCAAGCTTACTCTGCTTTATCAACAAACAGCTACTACTAAGCACCAAACTATCTTTAACTTGCTACAATACTAAGATGGTGCTTCACCTGTTCTGTAATTTACAGGTCTGATCACTTCAAGTTTACTTTCAGGCTTCTCCAAGATTCATAGGCTGTGGTACTTCCCTCAGTACATCACTCCTGCTCTGTCAGTCATTCTGCTGGGTCCACGTTCAGAAACATATTGACTACAGAATTGATCTTTTGACCTGTAACTCACTGAATGGTCTCACTCCCTTCTGTTGAATAGATCTGCAGCAAGCCTCTTTGAGGTCAGTTGATTCTGATCTTCTAACCATTTCTAAACATCATTTGAAGGTCACAGAGTGACAGGACCCTTACTTTATTTGTTTCTCTACCCTGCCACAGAAGGTAGAGGATAGCAGTACGGATTTCACACCTTCTTTCAAAAAGGGGACTATGATATTTATTGTCTGTGGTGTAAATTTACCAGGTTAATTTACAGAAGAGAGAGTAGCTGCAGAAAGTCTTAACACAGAAAAATGATCTTTTTTGGAACTGCAGGAAGTCAGTGCTAAATTCTCACATACAAGTATACACACACAACTACTAAATGACAAAAAAAAAAAGAGCAGAGTTGAGTATAAAGGTAAACATGTTCTTTTTGAACAGAGATTTATGTATTTTCACCAGAACAACAACAACAAAAAAACCAAACTATTTCAATATTCAAGAGATTAATTAGGGGGTTCTTCTGAAAACAAATTTTTACACTTAAAGAACACTTCCAATTTCTTTTCTCCCAAAATCTTAGCCCTGAAGAGCATGAACTAACTAGCATAAATGTCTTAACAACAACTCATCACAGAAATTGTTGCCAGACAGCTTTATTATGCCAACTCCCACTGGAGCTACAGGTCTCTCAGACTGTATTCCTGAGTTTGAGTTTGCCACTGGCTAGATGCTCTCACTCCTTATTTATGAGATTAGGTTGATCGCTCTACCTCCCAGTTTCATCGTTTAAAACAGACAAACAAACAAGACCAAGGCAATCCAGCTATCCACCATTTTAGCAGAGAAGGTTGGACAAAACACTTCACAGGCATTTGGTAGCAGTAACAGCGTCTGAAGTTTTATTTGAAGTGTCTAGGGTTAGTACAAGATTGCCAAATTAAAATACAGCATCACTAACAACAGCTTAGAGGATACAGAACAGGATATTTCTTATTGTTGACGTAGGTGGTCAGTGGCAATGCTCCACAGAGCTTCCCAAAATATTGTTCTGGTAAATACATAATACATTCAGCTCACCAGCATGTTATAAAGACAGCTACATTTGTAGAAAAGACTGGTGCAACATTATGAAGTCTTACACAAGAACCGGACACCTTTGAAATAGGAAGAAACAACTTTCCTGGCAAGGAAAATTACATGCTAATTAATGGCACATGCAAATAGCCAGGACATGGCAAACTCAAAATCATCTGTGCAAATGCACATGTACAATTCTGAATACCTGAATCCACATGAGACTATTGTCTGGTACTGCTCCTAACCCAGGTACAGAGCATTTATTGAAGTACGGTGGCAGATAACGCATGAGAGTCAACAGCTCTAGGGGAAGAATATTCAATTAGTGGCCTATGTAGATCTGCCAATTTTTAAGTTTTAGCTGTAGTGTTGGTGAGATTATTCCTTCTTTTAATGCCCCACAAGCCACAGAGCGTGTTTCAAGCTATTGTGCAGGCCATGTCTGGAATATACTTCTTTATTTAACCAGAAACAGTCCCATTAAGCCACCTGCCCTGCTATGTAAGCTAAATATAGTACTCATTACTTTAAAATACATTTAGCAATAATAACCACTGTCTACAGGGCTGCAGACTGGTAGAGTATAGTTGCTATGGCTTAAGTGAAATCAGTAGACCTATGTCTGCTTGCAGAATTTCTGAGGCCCATGACCAGGAAATTTATCTGAATAATAGCTGAACAGCTCTAAGTTTTCTTAATCATTACCGAAATGAAAGTTTAATTCATACCTTACGAATGCCATCATCTCCTGTTAGCTCTTCTGAATTAAAATGTGAACTTTTTAAAGTGTTTCACAGAATAATTTCAGTGATTAAGAAATTTTACTGAAACAAAATTCTACAGAAAACCTTTTAGCAATAACACACTTCACAGGTTAAGCTAGGAGCTACTTAAATTGGAATGCCTATTGATTTCTTTTAATTAGCATAACTTAACTTACTTCCACCCAAAACCTTTGTCCAGTAACTCACCAGTACCTTATATTTAACCTGTTTATGACTTATGAAAACAAAATACTAGTATAGCACAATCTTCATTCAGACAACATGAGAAATAAATCAGAAAATCACCCCACGATATTGCTAATTCAAAAGCAGCTGATCAAAGTCAGCTACATGTCTTAAAAGTTTATGACTACTGTAAATGGACACTTGCAAAATTATTTCAATGTGAAATACAGCAGCATATCTTGCTGTCATAAAAATACACAATAGCCAAGACAAAAGAAGTCATTTATGTTAATGGGTTTGGGTAGCAGATCATTTTGCCTCTAAATGGCCTCCTCCTTTGGATTCATCAGGCTGGTAAACACCATAAACTGAGATCATGTACTAGCTGCTACCACTATTTAAAACCATGGTTGTTTTGAAAAGCCATGATAGTTTTCAAACTACATGTTTTGGAAAGCTGGAAAGTTCAGTTTAACTCAACCATTTAACTGGAAACCTGTAAAAAAGCAAGCAATGTAGTTCAACAGCTCAACCTCCAATGGCAATGAGCTGTTTTGCAAGTTCTGTTTCATCACTGCAGCAGATAATTGAAAGAAACTAAGTATTGCTTACAGCTAATTATATTTAAGTGAAGTTAGAGATGTTCTGTTTCTCCTAAATTATATTTTTCCCAAGAAAAAAAGCATACTTAGATTTTATTAACTGAAGAGAGACATCGTAAGAGCATGTGGAGTATGACGGGATCAAAATATTTGTTTCAAAACATTTCAATTTCAAGGCTAGCTTTAGGTTTCAGAGTGTAAGAAAGCAGCAACGTTAATCCTCCTTACCTGTTATACCCACTACAACAAGCAGAACGTAAGAGTTAGTGGCATGGAAACACATTTTGTGACAACATTAGAAAGCCAGAACTTCTCAAGAATGAAAATACATTGGGCCACATCCTTAAACACTACTAATGTACTTACACTGGCATAATCTAGAACAGCAATTAGGCCCCTTCTTGATCAATTTACCCATCCACACAAGTACCCCCGATCAGCAGAGCACAAAGGGAAGGAAGAGTTTTGTTCTGCTTCTTTCTCAGACCTTAAGCTCCACAGAGCCACTCTCAGGAGTTGAGAGAGCGTGTGAATGTTCATACACAAAAATTCTTCTAATGCGCAAATTGTTAATGCAGAATATATGTAACTTAAAACTATTACACAGTCATAACACAGCACAGTAACAGTCTAGATAAATAAACGTGCTTACCTCATGTGGATTGGTGTAGCCCAAAAGTAGATTTGCTGCTTTAATGTCACCATGAACATACTCATTTTCGTGTATATATTCTAAAGTATCCAACTAGAAAAGGATTTAGAACAGAAAACCTCATCATCTTTTCCACTCTGCCCCTAACTCTACCAGCAAATATTTCTACTTGGACAGTGCAATCAAGACTACACAGACTGAACTGACAAATCTGGTTTGAGTTATACAAGGACTACCCACTGTCTCCACAGGGTCTGCTCCCACCAGGCACACAGCTGATGGCAAATCATAGTCAAGCCATACTTTGCCATGAGGTATCTCTGTGTAACTGTCTAGAGTACCAGCTTCTAAGGTCACAAAGCAAGAATGAAACTAGTCTTTAAGAGACACTAGAAGAAACGTTGAAAATACCAAGCTCTTAAAAAGAACACATTCAATCAACCTTAAAGGTTTTTAATGTATTTGATCCTGCCAATTATTACAGGACCTGCATTTCCCATCACCGCCCCCCTGCATCCTCATCCATCTTCAGCTCCTTACTGAAGTATGAGCTCTAATTGTTATTAGAAACCCCCATGTTTGCACTGGGCATCTCATGCAAAGGACAATCTAATCCTGGTTTTTGGAGAGTATAAAGAGTGTTACAAGTTTGTCAATTATGCGACTATGAAAACTCTTCGCTTTTTTTTTAAATTATTATTATTATTTAGGTAAAAAAGCCTGTCACAACACAAACGATATTACAAAGGAGCACCTATATAATTTTCCATTGGTATGTGCCAGCCTACGCACATCTGAAAACAAAACTGGTATTTGCAGACTAGCCTAATCCTGGCCTGTAAAATCAGTGTGTTCAGCAAACATACAGAAAATTTTGCATTCAGGCATGCAATTGTGAACTTTGACAAATATGGATGTCTAATACAATACTCCTCAGACATTGGGGAAAAAAATCAATACATGTTAAAGCATATGAGAGTAGGCTTACACAGCTCAGTCTAGACACACATTTTGAAGTGCACAGTCTATGTTTTAACCTGTTAAAACCATTCTGATTTGAGCCCACCAACTGCCATTCTGCAGAGGCCTTGACTTTCTTCTTAATACTCATTTTATTTTCAAAAATGATGAAAAAAAAATACATGGCATTTACACATTTAATTCTAAACTCAAGAGCTACCTATAGGAACTATATTAGAAAGACAATTTTCTAGTTAACTCAGGAAGTTCAAGACACAGCAATTCCCCCCCCGCCCCCGTACATACCATTCGTGCCCCAAGTTGAAGAACAGTCTCCTTCTTAAACCTGCTTCCACAATCTTCAAAGATTCTTTGAAGGTCTTTCCCCAGTCTCTCCATGACCATGAATCTATAGCTACCAGCAAATATATAAAAGGGAAGAATCCTTTCAGACAAGGCTGCAAGTTTGCGTCAGACTGAAAGGACTTATCTCCATTTTATTGAAAATGGATCTTCAGGCAATGTGAGGCTTAATTACAATTAAACTTATTACCTTTTTCCCTTGTACTCAGCCAAGCCCGATCCCCAAAACACTGGAATCCCTAAACATTTTACTTTTTTCAGATTCATCCATTTTCTTACTGTAATAATAATAAAAAGATAATATGAGGTTAAAGGTAGCTAGAGAATTTGGGGGAGAGGGGTGTGTTTGTTGACTTTGTTGTAGCTACCAAGCCAAGACTTTGAATGAAACAATGAAACAAGCAAGATTTACTGGGCAGCTTGTGTAGGAAACAATTCAAACTGTAACTCTCCTCTGAAGTTTTCTACTTCCTGCAAAAAGCTTTTAGTTCTAGCAATGTGGTACTTTGTTCTTTTAGAAGGCAGATAAGCAATCATCAATAGCTGAAGAAATAATTCCTTTAGAAGCTCAACATTATTCCTTACAGAATGCTTCAAGCTACCTCAAGTGCTTACATCTACCAGCAATCTAAGTCACCTCAAGTCTTTAGGACAGTTCCCATGAATAAATCACATCCACACTTCAGCATCTGCAGACTCGAGTGCCTTGATTACTACTAAATCCTGTGATGATTACACACACTTAGCTCTGGCACATTTAAATAGTTACTAGCAGAACATGGTCACCTATTAGACCATGTAGTACCTCTCTTCTAAGGCTGGCCTCTCTCTAGAGACCATTCATTGTTGTGGACTCTGAAGTGAGCATGTAATATATCTGGTACACTTCTGTTTTCCCTTCTGATCAGAAAGGAGAAGGATGACATCCAGGTAAAGAAATCTAGTTCAGGGCATATGAGATGAGTTGGCTATCAAGTTCTAAATCAACAGGTCTTATTACAAGTAGTTAAAGTCAACCTTGTCCTTACATCCACCTGAAACAGAACTGCTATATTACTTACTATGCTCTTGTTTTGCAGCCCTCTGGTAAAATTTCAGTTCAGTAAACAAGGGACCATTTTCAAGATATTCCTATTGAGAAATAAACAGTATCATAAAATGTATTAGAAAGACAATAGTTTCTAAAGAAAAGCATATGAGAAAATCAAGAGAGAATGAAACTCCTTTTTTCCCCACCTCCCATATACCATGGCATCTGAAATGTAATTTTAATAAGAAGCTAAAAAGAAAAGTGGTTTGGCAAGATATTTTCATAAACAAAACAGATTCAGGGATTATTTAAAATACTATTTTCAGAAATATTGTAGATGAGGTGTGTTTAAAGTTCATAATCTGATTTCCCCTACTAAACTGTTGAGGGCAGTAATCAAGGAAAGGAAATAATCAAGCCAAGGACAGTGTGCCATGGAAATGCCAAATATATCCCCAAAGTATTTCAAGATATAAGGAATTAGGGGGAAACCTCCAAAAACCACAAGCATGCAATACAGACCCAATGCTGAAAATAAGGATAGATAATTAGGAGAAGGAACTGCGTGCAAGTTAACAACTTAGAAAAGAGATAAACACATTACCACTTTAATTACATGCACTGCGTCTTCTTCTACGGGAACATGAGTTTGAGGGGAAGCTGCAAAATGAGGAAGAGTTGGGAATCAAGCTGTATGCAACAGAATACGATTGCAAAGACCAAGTTAACATTGCGTAAGGTGACCAAAAGAATACATGACAAAGATACCCAACATTTTGTCCGAATTCCCGCTTTTAAAGGTCAGAGTGTTCCAACTTCAAAGACAAACAAAAAGAAAAGGTTCAACAGACACAGAGAAGTTTTAATCAGCAAGTACAGAAGCGCTATTAACCCACATTTTCAGAACTCTCTCACTCGATGTAATTAAGGAGTAAGCAGGATGTCCCCACCACACATCTGCACCGCAATGAGGTATTCCATTGTAACAGACTTACGTTTAAATCATTCAAGTCAATTGGATAACCTCTGTATTTGGTTGCTGTCAATCCACTGTCGTGACAAAGACACCACTTAAAAGTTATGACCTACATTATGCTTCTAGACAGGATTGTCTGCTTTCCTCTATTACAAATTAATTTGGCCCTAAAAACTTGATTTCTATTCTAACATTATTTAGACACTGGCCTAAGTTAGGGATAGCACAGCCACCACCCACCTCAAGGGGAGAAGAGGGATTGTGCCTCTTAGTGCAAGTAAGGATTTCAAAACAATAATTGACCACATGTGCCAATTACAGCCTAGGAGAGAGAACCTCTCTGCACAGACAATGCAATCCTATTTTCTTCTGACCCTGAAAGAACTATCGGGTCTCTCCGATACTACTGAAGCTACACGGAGCTACACTGGGATTAAAATTTAATGAGGCTAAATCATCTTTTAGAATCATCACTATAACAAAAATAACAAACCAACAAACAAAACCAACAAACAAAAAAAAAACCCCAACCACCTAAAAAGAATACAGTTCCTAGGAAATAAGTGTCCCTTTCAAACTTCTTATAATGATCAAATACCAACAACAGTCCTGGTGTGAAACACTCCAACTATGAGCACACAAAAAAGAGACTACTTTTATAAGCACAATAAAAATAAAGTAAGCTTGGCTCTAATCAAACTATCCAAGCTTACATTTTTTGATGGTCAGGGAATAAAAATATTTTTACAACAATAGACTCCTTCAGTTGCCATCTTCCTTCAATTCTATTTAGCATGTGGGTTGAATTTGACAGCGTATACACCCCAAACACCTGCAGGGTCCCCACTGCCTTCTGCTTGACACTTCCCCCAAGTGAATGCTTCTGTGCTAATAACACATTAAACCAAAATGAACATAGCCTAAACCAGTAGCTCTGGAAGGTGTGAACTATCCAAAGACTCAGAACACTAGCAGTTTTAATTTGTGTTTTGAATATGACTATCATACAACCAGGAAGGAAATTTTGGTAAACTTGTTCTGACCACATTAGTGTGCTGAACTGGGAATTCAGGCACAAGTACTTAAGTCTTTATCTTTCTCTGCCACATGTAGACTACGTGTTAATAGCTGAAGACATCGGTTTAAAGGAACACATCCCGTGTGTTTTCATTGTATTCAACATCACGTTACCCAAACAGAATTAGATGTGCTCCCTTACTTACACAGATCAGAAAAGAACCCGTAAGTAAATGTATTTGAATACCAAGTTACGTAACAGAAGGTACGATAGGCATAGAGAAGTATCAAATCTAAATGCATTTGAAAGAGTATGATCTAACTTCCCTATAGACATCTTGACATTTTATAAAGAGGGCCCTCATTCATGCTAGTCTGGAGCAGATAGTAACAGCTGTCAGGGTAATGAAGAAGAGAAATTAATGAGAGGCAGCCCAGCAAAAGGGCCTAACCCACATGGCTCTTACACTACGCTGCTACAGATGCTTTCTGGAGTCACACTGAAAGAACATCCTGAAGAAAAATAAAACCCAAACTAACTGGCAATCGTTACATGTAAAAAGGGAGAAAAGTCAGACAAAGCTCAACAAGATACCGGAACAGATGCTCCCCAAAATGAGTGACAAATTCAAATCTACAAAAGGAGAAACAGTATTACCGTTTCTACTGCACATACACGAAACAAGGCATAACATTCACAATGAAGAAACTTCTTACACAGACAGTGCTTCGACAATTAACCTCACGCAGAAGTTGCACGTGTGCCTTTTGTTACATCATTTTAACTAACCATTCGTATATCAGGCAGCAGTACTTTAGCCACAGCTCAGAGAGAAGACAGACTCTATTTTGTCCATAAGTAAACAGAAATGTTTTTTTAAAAATTGTTTCATTGCTATGTATAGTTATTTAACAGACTGGAAAGGCTCCCAAGGTTTAACAAACAGTCTGATTACATACCTCATAGACCACCACCACATACTCTCCTGCGAGTTTAGCTCATAGTTAATTACTGTATACTCATAATTAGCCATGTGCTAGCTTCGTTCTGTGTGGTAGCACATGGCTATTTATAATATTACAATCAGTTAAATGCTAGACTGCAGGACAGTAAGCAGAGACCCTGCAGGAGAGCAATGCTGATAGGCGGGAGGTCTCTGATGGCATATAAATACAGACATAGAATACCAGGAACACTATAAGGCAAGATTAAGTCTGCAAATGATGCCTTAAAACAGCGTAACAAGTGTGGGAGTTCCCACTTTACAGTTTTATGTTGCGTTCATCAACAAGAGATGTACAGTGTCCTTACTTTTGGGGGAAGGGGTGTTGATGTATGCACACAATCAAACCTTTGTCTGACTAATCGTTGACTGGGAACGCTGGAGCAAGATGAAGCTGTGTAGGGTTCCGTGGCTGTTTCTGTCTCATGGCAAAACAAGTCTCACAAAACACTTGTAAGGGGCAAAGGGCACAGCTCTATTTTTCTTTCCTCTCCTTCATCCCATGATTACAGCTTCCATGCCGGTGAAAAGCATACAAATTTAAAATGCACTCTGAAATAAAGCAGTGCAGTAAGACTCACATTCTTTGACATAATTTCCAACTGTTGTACCTACACAACACAGCAAATAACTTACCTCAAATTAACTTATGTCCGGAATTCCCTAATTTCACCTAGTATGATCTTATCATCCACTTTAATATGTATTTCATCTATTTTGTTGCCGAGTGACACAACCTTAATTAATATAGTTTTCTAAATGATAATAAGTCATGGCAACAAAAGGGTTTTTCTAGATGAACTGTGGTTTCCTACAACTACACAGTGCAATTGTACGCAGTCTGACAAAGAAGTGTGCCAATTCTATTTGCCAGTTCAAATGTGCTTATTGTAGTTTTAGCAGTTAATTTGTGGCAGTCACATTTGGAATATGGTGAAATATTTTCAATGGCTCTCACAGAGCCAGTTTTTTTTGACAACGTTTACACAGTGGAAAAGAAAACAGCACTGATACGGCATTCTGGAAAAACATCCGTGCTCCTGTCCACAGCTGGTGTCTTCGTCACTGCCGGGTACTTTGAGGATATATTTGTTTGGGAAATGAATAAAATTATTTTCAGAAGTCCTTGGCATGCTAGTACTTTATTTTTGCTTTGTTTCTTTAACTAATCCTGAAACGTGACATTGTCGGTTTAGTTTTTTTCAGAAATAAAACTAAACTTAAAAGTACCACACTACAAAGTGACAGGTTACCTATAAAAAAAAAAAAGCCAGATAAATTCTGACCCCATTTAAGTCAAGCCAAGAGCTGTTAAATTCAATGGCTAACAAACAGGGGGAAGCATTGCTCAGAGCATCTAACAAAAAAACCCCAAAACAATCCAACTGTCAGGAATACAGTCACTAAAACCAAAATGTACACGAATAAATAGAAGGAAGCATCTGCTGTTTAACACACAACTTCAAATACTTCCTATATATGGAGGGTACTAAGGCAAATATTTAGAGGCGAACAAAACACATTGCGCTCGCCCTACCCCACCCTTTACACTGTTCAATATTTCCCAAGAACTGAAACATTCAGTGCTTGAAGGGTGTTTACCATTCATTTCTAAGGTAGTCAGAGGAAGACCTGCTTCTCTGCTCGTATTATTAAAGATGCATCATCATTTCCTGGACAGACTGTCTCCTGAGCAGTGTTCGCAAAAGCTATTTTTTCTAGATTCTTCTAGGTAGCTTTATGAATGTAGAATTTTGTTATACAAATTATTTATACATAGCACTCTGTAGTATGCTTATGAAATTATCTTCCATAAGACCTAACTAAACTGGTTTGGGGAGAAAATGGTGTTCAACTGCTGAACAGTTTTGCAAGGTAACTGCACACGGCTCTAAGTTAAAAGCATTAAGTACCGGTAGGAAATTTCACTACAGTTCTTACTCATCTTTCTATGAAACTAACTTAATCTTGATTCACAAGAGCCAACGTTTTGTATTCCCCAGCAATGGAAGCCACTGTTTGACTTTCAAAGTTAATTACTCTAAGCTAGAACAGGTATGACACATCCTTTAACCCCAGGCAGAAAAGCTATGCATGATCTGCTCTTACAGCACTCTCAGATGGGAGTCCAGGCCTCTAATATTTAAAGCTTGAAGCACAAACTGTTTTCTGGCAAAATTCTGCTCCAGCCCATCTGCCAATCTGACATGGTGCCCACTCAGAAGATAACTATGCCAGTTTCAATGGGGTACAGGTGCCAAAGACCACTAAGGGAGTGTCCTCCAGAAGGCAACAGGTGCCCTGCTTTTCATCCAAAGCCTCTTCCTCTTACCATCTAACACTGGTCAGAAATACAGCCCCCGGTGGAAAAAAATAAACCAAACCAAAAAAAAAAAGCTCATTTAAAAAACAAAAAATCAAACTTAACTCTTGATTTTGTAGTTTTACTTGGCATGCCAGGGCCTCAGTCCCTGACCAGATCTCTTGCAAGGTGCACAAATGAAGAGGCCAACAATGTTTCCTAAATCACTAGTCCATACATAGGTTAAGACAACCGAACACATTACATGGCAGAATGCTAACATATAGTAGTAATGATCTCTGCACACTTCGTAATAGGTTTTAGACTACTATGTAAAAATGAGTTATGATTTCAGAAGTTAAGAAGTTAAGAGAGGGAAGATTCAAGAGGAAGCAGGTCATCAGCAAGAACAGACTGAGGTAAGGAGTATTTCCTCTTTAAGAGATGGTGCAGGCTGATCCTGTACCAGATAGTCAGCGCTGAGTAACCACCGAGTAGCAAAATCAGGACAAATTTATTATTCAGTTTGCCTAAAAACAGGGTAAAAAAAATTAGGTAACCTGCTTGCTACATTTACACGGTTTAATATCCGTGACTAGATAGACTTTTTCCTGAAGTGTTGCTTGTCTGCCAACAAATTTATTTTCACAGTAAGGTTCACACCTGCAGGTGCAATGAGACCTTTGCTGAAATGCATTTTAACATATGAAGGTTAAGAAAAATCCATCCCTAATTAAAGCGCATTTACAACACAATAAGTTCTGTTGTAAAAGACATCATCTAACAAACGTGTGTATATAAAACAAACATATATATATATTAAGTATTTTGCAGAACCACCGATTTCTATGATAAAGAAGCCTGCAGGTAGATAGTGCTGCGTGCAGCAGATTTCACCGAGATAGTGGAATCTTAGCAAAACATTGTATGACCTTTCTGCATTTAAATTTTCCATCCAAATTGTGCATTAATAGAGTGCTTGCAGCAGGAACAGAGAATGATTTAAAGACCGGTGTTAATTACTGCCTGTGATCAGGAAGATAAATGAAAGAATGTAAGGCTCTCAGTAGCACCCTGCTCAACTCTTGCTTAATTTTCCAATGTACTGCCACCATTCTCCACAGGTCTACAGACTAGCTGTGGGACCACCAATAATTCACATTCTTCCCTCCAGAATGCTCTCCATTCTGCTCCTCCTTACCAAAGGGGTAACAGTTCTGTCTGAGGTACCCGACAGCAAATCAGTACCAGTAACGAAATAAAATACAACTTTTAACATACAACACTATAGTTAATCCCAGGTTATGGCCCATATTGCTCTCACTATGACAAAAGCAATCCTTAAGAGAACATCTCTAGGTGGTTTCTGTTGCTTCTGGCAGCATAGGAAGCTCTCCAGAAGCACTGCGAGGAATCTGTGTTGTAAGCATTCTGCTGCTGGATTTGGTCTGGTGGAGATAAAAATGCAAAGGGAATCCAGGAGAAGAAACAAGGCAATACAGAGACAAGAAAGAGAAACAATAATTTGAAAACCAGGGAAAACATCTGCGAAATAGGACAGAACTTGTAGATAGTAGTAACTTTCACGTACACAGTTTAGAAAACCCTGCAACTGAAGAGACTATTTGCATCCTAGGGCTTAGGGTCACTGAAGGGATTTCAGCAGCTTTGATTTAGTGAACAGAATCTTCCACAGAATGCACCCCTTGTAAATATATTTTGCAGAGATACTGTAAAATTTCTCAAGAACATTGTTATAGATTAATGGAGTATGGAGCACACTTAATGGGAAATTAAGCTATAACAATGCACATCAAAATCTTTACACTGCTACTGTAAAAATACTTACTAAAAGATATTGCCAGCAAAGTTAACCTTTACTTTTATAAAAGGTCTGTGATGTTCATATAGGACAGGCAGTCAAATCTGCCTCCGCTCACCTGTCTTGCTCACCTCTCCACAGCTCTCTCTGGGTTAGCTTCTCACTGAAAGTTTAATGGTTCTCTTATATCTTGCTGTATATGCACTAAAAACTCGACTGAATAGCACAGAAAAAGGGGTCTGCCAGCACCAAGCATCCATATCTCACTCTCAAAGGTTCGTCATCTACTCACTCCCCTTGACTGTCAAGACAGCTGAACTCTTTTGTAGGATTACTTAGCTCGTGCTAAGATCTGTTTTCTTGTGGTAACAGGTCATATATGCTCTATGTGCAGCATCTCTTAAACATAGCCAACAGAAGAAGGTCATAAGCAGCTATCACATAAATAAAACAAGAAAAAAGAATGTAAATACTGTAAAAGTGCACTAGCTTTTGACTCCTCTGTAACTGCAGTTGGTTGCAACTTGTGTCATCCCTACTGCTTCAGGCTGCAGAGCAGTCAGGTGTGTGTGAACTATACGAATTTCAGAGGAAAGCAAACCAGAAACTCCACTATAGGAACCCATTTCATGCATTTCAACTACTAACATCAACATAAACATTCAGAACAGTTCCTTCAGACAGCCTCAAACCATGCGCTTTGTGAGGAAATACAGTGCAGCAGACCAGGCCAACTCTAGCCCAAAGTAAAAGAAAACCTCAACTTCAATAAAAGGTAGATGCAGAGCCATACCTACCAACTGTTGCCATTTACTCATAACTTCTGCTATACCAAACTACTTACTAACGTATATACAGCCTTGTTTTTCCACACACACCCCCCTTTTCTTTTTCTCAAGCGATTTTGTTTTCTTTGCAGAAAAGCAGAAGCAATGGCATTTAGCTTGTTACCAAAATATTTCTGCTTCATTTGCAAAGGTATTCAGCGGAACAGAGTGCCAGCTTAAGCCTTTTTTCCCCCCACTAGGAAGTTCCTCCACCAAAACTGAAGACCAGATGCAACTTAAGCCCAGATGTGCAAGTAAAATTGTCCACCCTCCTGCAGTTTACAGCCACACATTAACAGCTGCACGAACAGCACAACTGGGCAACCACTTCAGAAAAGCAACATCTGACCACATATGGGACTATCGCACCATGAAATAAAAACGAGTCTTCGGTTGCCATTCAGCTCTTTGTGATTAACTGTAATGGACATGATGAGGAAAAAAAGAGGGCAAGGAAGAACACTTCAGTGCAATATAAAATGTTCCTGAACAGCTGAAAGTAGACAAGCACCATGAGATAGCCAGACAGATGTAACAAAGATCATGGTAAATCTGTCACCAAGAGGCCAGTGGCACACAAGTGCTACATTTATGTCTGCAGATACAACAAGGGCAACCACACTAACCCTTCCATACAAAATGCACTTTTTTCTCTTTACAGCAGGTGTCTGATGCTACAGTTTGGCACTGATGGACAACTACTTCACCTCCACGAAACCACACTGAATCTAGCACAGCTCTGCGCATTTGAAAGGAGTTACTAACAACAAAAGAATTGAGAAGGCACAACATTTAATGTCCGTTTCAATGAAAACTTTTCTTGTTATAAAAATCCAGAAATCACACTAGTAACAGTATATTTTCTGACAAACCACTCACTGTGAAGGAAACATTAAGAGATCAACTGAAAATAAAACCAAAACCAAACACCAAACAAAATAAAACAAAGGCAGGAAACAATCAAAACTATTTTCCACAGCAGGGAGAAAAAAAAAAAAAAAAAAGGAAAAGCTTAATAAAAGAAGGAATAGCTGATTTATGCATAAAAGGAAGTTAATTTATGTATTGCTTATTAAATTTTAAACATTTAAACTTCAAATAGAGTTAACATGCCTCTATCTTAAAACAATCATGCCTGGCTGAAGGGACAATGTACTAAACTGCTTCTAGATAATTCTTTACTGCTGTCTTAATACAAGCTCAGTTTAGTCCCTAACAGTCACTGTGGACTAGTTTACCTGTATATGTTTGTGATGAAAAAATAAACAAACAAAAAGACAAACCAAGACCATCCAACCAACCTCGTAACACTGCCTTGAAAGCAGGATTTGCACTTTCAGAGAGACCGGCAATACATTATAATCTCGGCAGCGATCCAGAACGCCTCACAAACTGCCTTTCTGAACCATTCATTTCTTATAAAAGACTGAGTGAAATGCAGCAGCTTCTTCTGAGGAAGATAGAGAAGCATATCTAGGCTACAGAAAATGAAGAACAGCATTTTACACCTCCAGTGAAAGGTTTTAATTGAGAGGCAACAGCCAGCAAACTACTATTACTGTTATGTTTCTTGGATGAAAATGGACTTAAGTCTTGGCCAGGAGATAACATTTCCAATAACGGAAAATCCAGAGTGCTCCAGAGCGTAACACTGGTAGAAGTCCAAAGCAACAGCTAATGAAAGCATTGCCACTATTCTGAAAAGCAGTGCCTCTCAGCGCTCTTCAGTGGCCTTTGACAACAGCAACACCCGGCCTAACCCGCCTGAGCTCCACCGAAAAGTTGCACTAGGAGCCAGCAAACTCAGCCAGACAGCCCACAGAGAACAGACTGCACCATCAGCAACGCTTCTGAAAAACAAGGACACCCCACAGGACTCTGCAAACGTCCGAAAACCACACTTCGACACAGATGACACAAACCCCTTCAGTCATATTCATGTCAGAAAGTTACAAAGAAATTTACACGTCACCCTCTTAATCACCACCAGTATTTTACCTAAATAGATCAAGCCAAATCCTCCCTGGCCGATCTGACTGCCCAGCCTCCACGTTTTTCCTTCGGTGTCTTTCAGGATCATGTCTCTCGGCAGAGGAACTGGCAATCTGCCCCTTCCGCGATCCTTAGGGGGCATCACACCTTGAGCGGGAAAAGAAAATTAAAGAAAAAGTTTACTTTTGTCAGAAGAAACAATATCCCTCGATGTCCTTTGCCCAACAGTTACCGCGCAGGGGCCCAACTCTCCGCGGCACCCCCCCCGGCGAACCCCCTCCGGGCGGCGGCCGGGCGCCGGGCGGCTCTCTCCCCGACCCCAGGGCTTTTCCGTTAAGCGGGAGGCCGGGGCGGGTCACTCGCAGCGGCCTCCTCTCCAACGGGCGAGCGGCCGGGGGTAGTAAGCGGCTCGCGCTCGGCTAC
>JAAGNO010022098.1:0-10935 GCA_033439905.1 Ceryle rudis
CGCGCCGCACGCACCTCCTCCGGGCGCGGGGGACGCGAACGGGGCGGCCGGTGCCTCGGGGGGTATGCAGAGCTCCCCTCGGCTGACCGGAGCCTGGGCCGCGGCACGGCCGTTCGTGGGCCGAAATGCTCCCGAGAGCCGCGTTGCGCTGGTCCCAGCGCGGGTTAACGGGCAAGCGTGAGGAGGCCGGTCAGCCGGCCCGCTAAAGCAGCCGAAGGTTGTTGCTGCGCCTTAGCAGCGGCGGAGCACCAGCTGAACTGCAGGTTTGCTCAGGTCCGTTATGTCGCTCCTAGTCTGATAAGGTCGGGAGAGTTGGACCAGCCGAGAGTAAAGTCCTCTCAACCAGCTTAAATTTTAATCTAAAGGTCGAAACGCCCGCAGGCTGAGCGCAGGCCGCCTCACCCGCCTGTAAATGGCCTGCTCAGCTCCTCTGCCCGCGGGAGGGGCCTCTCCCTCCCAACGGGGGCAGCCGCTGCCACTGTCCCCGGTGTTGAGCTCTGTACGCTCGGTTTCCACCGAAACCTCCGGGTTCCTTCGCGGCCCACCCCAGGAGCACTCTGCAATAAATCAGTCTGCAATATCGGACACTAATCAATCTACAGTGAGCATGACCTTCTCTTCTTGGGGAGTGTTTTTTATTTGTCCCCTGACATATTTGTCTATCAGAATATTTGCTGTATTTTTGATCTGACAAAGCAGAAGGGAATGAGGTGCTGAGACAAGAGAAATCTCCAAAATTCGGAGAAGAATTTAACACCGCTTTCCCAAAACACAGCAGGAGAATTACAGGCAGAACCCAGGTCAAAAAGACTTCAGCTGCCAGAGGGCAACCTTAGAGTGCTGTATGTCTTTCTAGATTTAACTCTCCTACAGCTGGCACTGTACTGGTGCACTGACTGATGTATACTGGGAAACTGGCAAATCTCAGATTCACACCTCTGTAATTTCTTGTAACGTCTCAATTCAGCATCTTAAACAAGAGCCACAAAACTGATTCATCTTTAGCACTGGTACACGAATCTATAGTAAACTTAGTTTTCATTCTTTGTTTCCACACGGGCAGCTCTGGCTGCCAATGCCCCCTGTAAAATCACTTTCAGATTCATTTCACTGCTATTTGGAGGTGACATGCCCATGAATGTCTGCTCTTTGTGGAATCCTGTTGTCAAAACCTGTAAAAAGACGCGTATTCTTGTGCAGCGCTTTAGCGGGGGAGCTCAGGAGGTTTTGGCCGGTATCTCCTCCTGCTTGGCAGCTGTTGGCCTGACCCCTGTCCCCTTGGTGATGTCTTCCTGCTGCCCTGGCTTGTTCCCTCATTTCTGGACTGTATTATAATACATCCAGCCCTGAAAACAAAGACCAAAGGGTGGCTGTGTCACAGTCTGTGCACTACAGACGGTTCGGGGGGATTTTAGCACTGCTAGAAGCCTCACGTTCTTCATTTGCACACAAATGTTTCCTGCTGAAGAAACGGACCGTGCAACTTGTCAAATGTGCAAAGGAGAAGTTCCAGTTTCTTTCTGGCCAAAGATGAAGAAAATATTCCTGTGAAAGCTCTACCTAAACGAAAACATCTGATTTGCAGCGTCAAGACTGGTTGCCCCTATTTCCCTGCAGGATTTCTGAGCGGAGCTGGATGAAGGGCAGTCTTGAGCCGAATGCAGTGGATGATTCTTATCTCTCCCCTGCAAGTCAGAGTACAGCTTCCAGGGACAGTGGATCCCGGTATGCAGAACAGCTCGGTCTGAATGGCAGGCTCTAGGCAGGCTGCATATCTGGGGTGCAAATGAAGGTGGCTGCACTTCCTTCGCTTTTTAAAATTCCTGCATGCCCACTAGCACAAGAGTAGTGCCTCTGTTCTAATGGAGATTTGTCTTTCTTTGCCAAAGGTTGGATGGTACAATGCTGTTCTCCAGCCAGCCTTTCATCTCCCCTACCCGGATGACACACTGGCCTTTGTGGTCCTCAGCACACCTTCGATGTTTGACAAAGCCCTTAAACCTTTTTTGAACAAAGAACGGTTAAAAATAATCAGGGATCCTGTTGATCAGTGTGTTTCTCATCATTTATCACGTGTGAAGGAGGTAAGAACCTGAAATACTGATCCCTTTTACTACTGTGGCTATACCCAGGTGGGCTGAGCAGTGGACAAAGCCTTCCAGGCTCCTGCCCTTGCACTTTAGGAGGGTAGAGCATTACTCGTGATGGTAAGAGCATCAACAGGCTGTTGACCTGTTCCTTGCATATTCCGTCTCTTTGCCATTACAACCCGTAGCTCCAGAGTGCTTTGCAGTCATAGCCTGGAAACCCAAGGGCACAAGTGTGCCGATAGAGTTCTGCAGCAGGATGTGGAAATCTTCACACGTGCCTGATTTGCCAGCGTCCAGTGCTCCTGTAGTGGGAAACCTTTCCTGGGAGCCTCGGATGATGTATTTTTTTAATTTTCTCAGAAATTCCCTGACCAGAAGGTGGACGTCATCTTTGATTATGAAATTCTGCCAAGCCGAAAGCCCAAGTTCTTGGCACAGACAGCTGCCCACGTTGCTGGAGCTGCGTATTACTACCAAAGGAAGGATGTGAAGCTTGATCCTTGGGGGAATAAGGTGAGGAAAAAAACACACTCTGGAAAGAACCACTAAACTGCAATCACTGAACCATACAACTCTTGTTTACTCTCTTGTTCTTCCTGCAGGAAAATACAAAGTGCAGGTCACATATAGATTCATAAAGTGTTTCAGACAGGAGTTGGAAGCTTCCAAACTTCAGGGTGGTAGGGAAGTTCAGACATGGAGAAGAGTATCACCTACTTAGGAGAATAAATTTCATTGTAAAAGAAGACCTGTTACTTGGGAGTATTACAAAGGGAAAAAAACCAAACAAATTGCGCTGTGGTTAATTTCTGTGATAGATTTTCAAAAAAAAAGGACCTCTCCCTACATTACAGGGTGAGGGGTGTGTGGGCGCAGGAAAATGGGAATGAATTGCAAAGCTTCGAGCCACATGTTCAGAAAAGAGCTTTCCTTTCTTCTCCGTGTAGCACTCCAACAGAGAGCTCTAAGCGTGAGAAGCTGCAGCAAAGCTTGATGCTTTAAACTCTAACCATTACTAGAGACAAAGTGAGGCATCACATACCCTTCTTTTTTCTTCCAGAAGATCTATGGCGTGTGTATCCATCCCAAGTACGGCGGTTGGTTTGCGATCCGGGGTCTCCTCCTGTTCCCAGATATTCAGGTATTGTTCCTGGAACAGTCTGCCCCTGTGGACTGCGTGAGCACAGAGGAGAAGAGAATCGAGTTGCTGGAGCAGTTCAATTTCCACTGGCAGGACGGCCGCTACAGGGATGTGATTGAAGTGAAGGAAAGGTATTCGGAGGAGCAAAAGGCCTACTTTGCAACTCCTCCACGGGAGAGGTTCAGACTGCTGGGGCTGACACATGAAGCCCATTTCATCGAGTAACGTGGCTATGTGAAGGGGCAGAGGGCAAGCAAAGTGTAACCAGCAGCACCTTCTTTTCTGCTGCGCTGTGTGTGCTGATACTGAGGTGGCAAATCCAAGCAGCACCTGCAGCGTCTCAACCCTGTCTGGGGGATGGTGAGACCAGTCCGTTCTGTGGTGCTGGTGATTCCGTGTCTCTCTGGGAGCCTGGTAAGGTGCAGATTAGCCTTTGGGAAAAGTTCAGACACCCTAGCAATTGGAAAACCCTGCTGCTCATTAGTGAAGTCACCTTTGTTCTCGAGAATTTTCTCCCCAAATACTTATTTTGGGTTTATTCATTGTAAGAATTAAAAAAACCATAATTTTCAGTCATTACACTCCAAAAAAAATTTTTTTTTCCATTTGATCTTAGGGCAGCTACTTTTTTTAGATGCATCCAGCATTTTATTACCCCGTGTCGTAACTCTCCCTAGGGTACAAGTGTTCAGGCTTTTCAGTCTTGCTTCCTCTGAAAGATTTGCCTTCTGTTCCTTCACTTGCAGTGAAGCTGGCTTGATTGAATTACAAAATCTTTTCATGCCTCCTTTCCTTGACATCCAAAAGAAAACTCCCCCGAGATTGTTTAACTGAGTAGCGTGGCTCTGTACACAGAGCAGGAGTGAGGAAAAGCGAGCCAACAGCAGCCACCTCCTCCAGGGTGGTTACAAAAGGGACAGTACAAAGGTTGCAGCTCAAGTCTGTTGTTTCCTCTTCACCCAGGGTCAGCTTCTCAGAACAAGGTGATGTCTTTAGGTCAGTTTTAAGCACTTATCCATTGTATAGAGCAGAAAGATAGCCGAGTTATGTCTGAGGGGAGTTTTTACTCCTGTTGATAACTGACTGAAATTAAAACAATTTTCACGACCTTTTTCTAAGGTAGATGAGGTTTGTATTGAAAATATGTTTCAGTGCCGTGCTAGCACACACCACACACCCACCACAGTTTTACTGCCATAGTTTCCTGTTGTACTCCTTACAGGGGGGCATTGTAAACCTGCACCCACATAAAACCATTGCATGAGGCTCTGTCACGCTCACAAACAAGTAGAGGGGAAAAAAAAGGAAAAAGAGAGAGAGAAAATATATTCATGACCTTCATCTTACTTATGGTGTTGAATAAAACATCTTCAGACAGAAACATTTTTTTAGATGACAGTCTTGTTGGATTTGTTCAGAAGTTACAGTGGCACTGTGAGTTGGGAATTAATTTATCTTAGAGCATTCTGATGCTCTGGCCTCATTAAAATAATATATAATAAATGAAAATAATATATTGGAGTTTTGTTACTTGACCGCAGTGCAGTGCTGCAAATCGCTAAGCACTTTTTCCTTTCCCATGGCATCAACGCGATGATGCAAAAATACCCTGCAGAACTGAGCCCTTTTTATTTCATGTTGTGCTTCTTCACACCTTTTGGAGACTGACACGAAGGCTGCCCGCACAATGTCACCGCTTGATACCCCTTTTCACAGCCTGTATACTAACCAGGCACAATCAGAAGTCAGCCTAACAGGTCTGTTTTCCTGTAAACCACGCGGCAAGCGTGTGATCGGGGGTGGGTTTGGTGCATTTGCTGTTACAAAAAAGTCTTTGTTGCTTTCCCTGCTTTGTACACATCTGACTAAGGCAGACACCTGACTCACTCTGGGACAGTGGTACTGGGATTTTTAATTTAAGCAAGCAAAATAATGATTTTTTTTTTTTAATTCTGTTTGCTATAGAATTACTTCTGGTTGAAATGTTGACCTTCCAGCACTTTCCAACTACACTGTAATTTAACAGGGACTTGAATTAATGGTTCATATTAATAACATAGACAAAATCTTACTCTCTTAAAAAGGTAACTACAGAATGAAATCAGATTTATCTTTTTACAATACTATTTAAAATATTTTGCTATTGTGAGGTTGATTTCTAATAAGGACTTAATATTTTGTCTTAAGTTGATTTATTCCACAGATTACCACAGCCGTATCATTTCAATTGTAATTTCCTATCATTTCAATATCATTTCATTGTAATTTATTTCTCTTCATGGGGCATTTTGGTTAATAAAATACACAAGGTTGTAAGTAATCCTTAGTACTGAGTATTTTTATTTAAACAATGCAGTGTGGAGAGGTAAGATGTTAAAGTAAGAATTGATCACTGTGGATTTAACAGACTGAAAATAGTGAGCTGCCCAAGACACAAAAAAGTCAGTAAGCGTAGCAGAAGTTCCTGAACTACAAGGGCAGACTCAGCTGGGATATTACAAATTAAAACATACACTATATTATAAAGATATCTAGTAAGTGTTTATCTTTCCCAGGCAATTCCAAGAGTATCGTTTAACAACAAGCACATGACAATGCACTTTCATTTTTTCCTCTGCTCGTGCAGTAACAAGAGTTCAAGGCGTCCAGTGTCCATAACTGAGATTTGAGGGATTTTCCCTCAGTAATACCTGCAAGTACGGGAATTCTTATTTGTTAAAACATATCAGTGCATACCGAGTCACAGTAAGGGCAAATCTCTGTTCTTTGTGCTTCTGGCAGGGTTCAAGTATTTCATAACTTACCCAAGCCTGCTATCATAATTTTGAAGTGAACTGGTTCTTAGAGGCTCTTGGGCAGGTCTCAGAGATCCACAGCCACAACCAGTAATTTTCTTTCCTTGCTGTTGGAGTATAATGGCCTTTGTCTTATAAAGCTGACATTTGAGAACCTGTTTGACTTATCTCCTGGGACAAGACTAGACATGGTGAAGAAGAGATCATTCCTACATCCTGAGGCATGGTGAAGACATTCTTATTTTCAGTACTTGAAAATGTCAAAACAAGTAATTTCAAATACTTGGATAGATTTACTAGTTCGTATTTTACAGTTTTAGACAAGTTTTTGTCTAAATCCCAATTTATAAACATTTATTAACATATTTTTTTTCTTCAAAACAACCAGCAGGGTCAGTATTGAAGAGCTGAACAGTAATAAATAAATAAATTAAAGGCTACTTGCACTTGAATTCAGTTTTAGCAACAAGATATTTGGTATATTTCAAACTAATGAAATAGTCTGTGGAGAGCTAAGAAATTTTTAATTTCTCATGCACACAGTATTTATCCTTCATCTCCTCGAATTAACATGTTTTATTTTTACTTCATTACCTTGAACATAACCGAGATTTTTATTAAGATTAAAGATGCGACAGAAAGCACCAATGAAATGCAAAGCACAATCTCATCTGGCCAGGAAAGCAGGGAGTTTTGCTGTTTACTGCAGCAGAGAACCAGCTGTATCTCTCCAACCTTAACCTTCACCAATTCATCAGACAGATGTATTCACGAGACCTTTTTTTGCTGTTAAGTTGGCTTCCTGTCCTATCATATATCCTGTGACGGATCATCCATCACTTTTGCTTCAGCAGGCGAACAGGGCACTTCCCTTCCAGGTTTTCAAGGAGAAAACAGAAAGAACTAAGGAACATAAATGTGTTTTTCTGTCTGTGATTGAAAAAAGATAGATATCCACATTCCCCGGGTGGGGGGGGAACCACACATAAAAGGAACTTTAGATGAAAAAATAGGGTGATATTTTTTTCCCCTCCAAAATAACTGAAATAATGGAAAATATGGTGGGGAAACAACAGTAACAGAAAAGGAAATACTTTATCATAAAATGAAGAGTAAGATATTTTAGAGGAGTGTTTAAAATCTCTCCAATCATATATCACAAGGTGCAAAATGTGTTTCTCAGCGTACGAAAGTATTTTAAGTGGCAACTTCCTGAAAAAGTTACATAACTATCATTCAGTAATATTACATAAATGAGAAATGCATTATAGGTTTTTTCTTTTATTTTTGTACATGATTCAGTGAGCAAGCAATTTTTTTTTTTTACTACCTGCATGGTTTATTTTCCCCAAACACTTCCTAAAGGAAATTCTGAATGAGAATTTGAATTTTTTTTTTTTTTCTCCTGTCTTCAAAGCTTCTGGAAATTATGCACTTTCACACTAAGTTGCTCTGGTTTGTTTTTGTGGGGTGTCCCCCCCCTGCGTAAAACAAAGCATGGGATAGGAGAATTTCTGTAAGTAAATTAAAGATAGGAAGGGGTGGGGGGATTTTTCAGGTTAAAAATACCCTACAGAATCTTAAATTTACGCAGAATTACTAGTTTTTCTATGAATGCATAAAACATCCTCGTCCTTTTAAAGGAATGAGCTAGTTTTAGGTTTGGATTCCATGCCATAACCCTTTTTCCAGTATTGTTCTGCTAGTCTTCCTAAGTAATTCACTGTTGCATCAGTATTTTAAGTCTCTCCTTCCAAAATATATAAAACTACAGCAATAAGAATGAAAAATAAACTTTTTTTTTGGTGAAAAGTGAATTTGATTAAAAGTTTATTGAGTGTAGATTAAAGACTTTTTGCTCTCTTGACAAAGGACATTAATATCATCTGTCAGTGCAGATACTTCTAAACCAAGCTGCTGTAGTACACAGAACATAAACCTACCAGGCTCACGGTTTCAGAGGACAGTGCAACCTTAATTACTGCCTGTATATTCATAGATATATATTAAATTCCCTGTGGCCTAATGGTATCTTGCACAGGGACATTCTAAGTTCAGACACATGTCCCATAAATATGTACAATGATTTAAGTTTCAGGTGAAAGGGCCAAGTTTCACATGAAAGTCCAAAGCCATCGTCACTAGGTGTGGTGAGAAGAGCCTACCACAGGCACATCTCCTGTTCAGGAACACTGCAAAAAAAAAAAAACCAAAACCAAACCTTGCAGCATTTCTCCTACAGACTGTCATTTAATGCTGAACATCAAACCCATGGAAAATTTCAGAGGATATATATATATATTTTTAAAGCTTAATGTGATGAACCCCCTTGTTTTAACATAATCTTTACACGTCTGCCTTGATGTGTAACTTTACTACAACTACAGTCATGGGGCTTTTGTAAGCGTATTTTCCTAATTGAAGTGCATCATTTTGCAAGACCTGTGACATGTAAGCTACTTGCTTTTGTTCTTTGAACTATATTGATTTGTTGGACAATCCAATAACCTGTTCATCAAAGGCCCGATAAAAAGGTTGGAGCGCATAAGAAAATAGTACTTTAAGTTTAGTAACTTTTTACAGTATTTTTCAAACCCAGTGAGGAACTTGTTTTATAATGAAGCATTAAATCTTTCAGCATCACTAAGCAATTTTTTTTTCTCCTTACAAGCACCTGAAAATAAATATTCAATTCTGAAATAACAGAAAGATGCAGAACCAAACCGTTACTGGATTTTGTGTATGTCAGATATCAAAAGCCACATTCTATCTATTTTATGACAAACGCAGTGTATAGAATTGGTCTGACACACTATTAAGCTTTATACCAGAAAAATCCTACTGCTCCTATACAAATGCTATTCTCTGAAAGCTCACAGGTATCTATCATGAAAGTAAGGGAGCAAGCAGTCTAAATTTTACATAATAGATGAAGAACGCAATGCGTAGGAGAATAACTTGCTTCCACTTGAACTCAGTCTTCAATAAGATCAGCCAATCAGTACCTAAAGCTTTTGCCTGTAAAACTGCAGCAAACAGGACCTTTGCCACACCGCCCGAGAGGTGATGTCAGGGCTACTTCACCACAGCACTTCAGTTTCAAAGACCAACAAGAGTTTGCTCTCGCTAGCTACTGCTGCACAGATTTTGCAATAGTTAATGCACACAGTTGTACAGATCCCACCAAACACATAAAATCCCATATGTATTTCTATCACTACATCTACTACAGCTGCTTACCAGTGTAAGCACCCAGTGCCATGTAGCTTAGCCCTCAAGAACAAATATATTAACATATGCATTACGATCTACGGTAATATATATGACCATATAGCCAATTTGATAAATCATATTGTCAGCAGATGGCTGCTAGTACATTTGTTTCCATCGGCACTCTGCTTTTGAGACTAAGTCAGTCCTTTCCAAGCAGCATCTGCTGTCTGCATCCTCAGGAAAAAACTCACTAAGTAGTAGCCAATATTGCAAGAGCCACGAGTTTTGTCACTGAAAACTGCGGGTGTGTTTCTACCTCACCGGGGAATACGGCACCCCACTGATCGTAAGAGCAAAGCCAGTTCACAACTGTAATGAAAAGACAATCTGCAACTTGGTACATGAAAAAAAATGTTTCTCAATAAATAAGGATTATAATTGTTTGAATGGGATAAAAATTCCACCTAAGATGTCATGATAGTAGGAGTGGGGTGGAAGCCTTGCAACACGTAACGGACCAAGCTGCACGTGAATCGATACGGAGCTTAAGCAAAGAAACAAACCCAGACTCCTTGAAGAATTTTTACATGCTACTCATTTTGGGTCTTACACTCTTGGAAACATTAAAACGTCAACACGGCAAGTGTTCCCACGAATGCCTCCCGTGTCTGAAGAATAAAAATAATCATTAAAAAAATAATTAATTTGCACAGTCAACCATTTAGTGCAAACTTCTAATACAGCTTCTAACCCACAAGTATTTTGTTTCTCGGCCATTCTCAATTTCCACATTGCCATCACTCACCAGTGAGTACAATGGTTAGATCCACGCCGTTAGCATCTCGGCATAACAACTCCAAGTAGACTCGAGCAGACCAATTACAACTTGACCTTTTTCTCGGTCACTGATTTAACTTCTAAATTAACAGCTACTTCAGCAGCTATTTCAAAAGTGGGAAAATTAACGCACAAACACAACTATGGGGGTATTTAAAAGGCAGGAAGTATTAAAACCGTGCTGTTAGAGGGTATTCAGTGTTGCTTCCAGCCAAACGGTGCTAGCAGCGAGGGTGAGCATCACAGGGAGGCCATTTTCCCCTCACAGCTCGAGTCCCCCCGTCACCAGTACGCAAAGGAAATAAGGCGTCCAACGACACACGCTACATCAGAAGGGTGGGCGAAACTAAACGAAGACCGCAGGTATTCTTACGGGACATCCCCAGACCCAGCAGTGCCGTCCCAGCAGCGGCCACGGCCGGGCGATTCGGGCCGCTCAGGCCTCAGCCGCTTCCCGCCGGGCGGCTGCGCGGGCACCGCCCCGCCGCAGGGAGACGGGCACCGCCCGCGCGCCTCCGCCGCGGCCAATCCCCGAGCGCCTCCTCAAGCCGCAGGCCCCCCCCCCCCCGCCGGTTCTTCTCCCCACCCCCCGCTTTTGGGCACCGCTGGAATTTGGGGGTTTTATGTTAAACTTGGGGGGGGGGTTTTGTTGTCTCCAGTTTGAGTTGCGGCTTTCCCAGTTCAGGGCTTCCCTCCGCGGCTCGACGTCAGCCGCAGATCGATTTTTTTGCTTCGTTAATTGATTAATTAGCGGGAGCTTCGGCACCGTCCCGGCTGTTTCCCCAACTCCTTCCTTCACCCCCCCCCCCCCAAAACCCCACAATCATATCAAAACAACCACAGATACCCGAGAGCCAAC
>JAAGNO010022099.1:0-11528 GCA_033439905.1 Ceryle rudis
ATCAGAAAGTAGTGCCTGGATTTGGCCCTGGCATGAGAGATGGCAAAGGCAGGCAGCCCCCAGCCAGGGGCATGCAGCCTGCGGAGGGTTGGGCTACGCTGGGGACAAGGGGAGAGCCCTTTTGTCCCTCCTCGTGCTCTTTGCAAGCCCCTGCCCGCTGCCCCAGCCCGCTCCCTTCCTCCCCCCCGGGCCGGGTGCCCACTGCGGACGCTCCCGGGCTGAGCCGCGGCTATGGGACAGGAGGCAGAGGCAAAGTGGTGTGTCCGCGTGGTTGTGAGTCTCAAGCCATGCAGTTATGGTGCAGCACCGCACAGGGACCAGAGGGCACCAGGCTCAGCCACGCCACCGTCATTCCCAGTGTGGCGGTTACAGGGAACAAGCAAGGGCAAAATACAGACACAAAAACAGCAGGCCAGCGAGGGAAGCCCCACTGGCAGCCCCCTCCCCAGCTCTTCCCATCCCGGGGCTGTTTGCGCTGGGATTCTTGTCCCTCCGCTCGGAACGGGATGGATCCCGGGTTCGCTTCTCTTCCTGTACGCGGGCAGGGTCTCTCCTGCTCCCCTCCAGCCAGACCCCAGGCAGCAGCTCCCCACGCTCTGCCTTCCCACCTCCCTCCAACACAGCAGCTATAGCAGCTTGAACCAGGAGGTTCAACCTCTCAGGAGGTTGGGCCTCACCCCTCCAAACTTTGTCTGCTGCAGACCCTCGGGTCCTGGCTGGCTGCACCCTCTCGCCCCGGCTGCCCAGACGATTTGGCTCCTTCTCCCAAACAGGTTCACACAGGCGAGTGGTCTTAGGCCACTGATAGCTCTGCCTGGCCCCTGTACTGCAGAGTCCTTGTCCACAGGATCTCCTCCCTTGTTTGTGGGAAAGCTACTGTTCCTCCTACTGAAAACTGACAACCTGAAGGCACTCCTGCTGCAGGAGAGCATTCATACTTAATCAATTAAATACCAATTAATACTCCTCGTGGGTTTTTGTTTTATTCATTTGTGAGCCTGCTCAGACATTGCTGCAGCTGGTGGCATCAGCTCAATGGCCTTCATGCCATTGTCGTCCCTTGGGCTGGTCTCTCTTCTGCGCTAGGGAAGCCCACGCTGGCCACCCGACCTCGTGGGGCCACCTTCCACCCCCCTCCTTGCCAAAAGCCCTTCCTTAAGCTGCTCCCTCTCCTTCCCCAGCTGGGCTGAAAACCGTGGGCCCAGCAGAACTGGGGAGGTGCAGTGCCCCTGGGAAGCTCCTGAAGTACCACCTCAGCTCCTGCATGGTGGTCCCCAGGCTCAGCATGGCAAACACACCTCTGTGGGTTTCTGGGTGACCCAGCACCCCTGTGCGCAGGGGGTCTCTTCAGGGGCCAGAGGCCAGTCCCGGGTGTTAGCCAGTGAACCCCCAGTTAGGCAGGCCGGCAGGTTAATGCTGGTTAGGGCCGGGCACTCGCTGAAGCCCACCATGGCTGCCTGCAGCAGTGCTCAGACACCACCACCAAAACTGCTCCTCCAGAAGCAGCTGATCAGCCTGAAACCTTCCACCCGCCAGGAGCTCCCTGCTCTGCAAGCAGCAGAGGTCCAGCTGGTCCTGCCCACAGAGCCCTTCTGCACAGCACCAGCTGCACCACTGGACCCAGCCACCAACTGAATGTTTCCTTCCAGCTCCTGAGAAACTGGCACCAACCCACACTGTGAGCACCTGGGGACTGAGCATGCTGCCAGCATCCCTGTGCCCGAGCACAACCTCCTTCTCCCAGATTACACCTCCTCTCGATCCTCGGCCATCACCAGTTTGCCCAGCCCTCCCGGGTCAAGGCTACAGGATGCTGCTCTCATCCCAGTTTGCTTTGGAATAGTCTCCTGCAGCCTGCCCTGCCCATGGTGACACAGAGCCTGCTTCCCACCCTCCTGCTCCCACCCTCCATCCCATCCACATGTGACCACAAGGTCCCACAAGAGCAGGGTGCTCTCTCCCCAGCGTGAGGTCCACCTTGTTAACCCTGTGTTGGCATCTGATGGCCAACCCTTGCTTGACTTTTAACCTCTCCTCAACCTCTGTCAGGCTTTCCGAAGAATTACCCTGCACTGTCTCCAACCCAACAGCTGGGAGCTACGGTGTGTCCAGAGGCTTCAGCCTCCCAGCAACTCTTATGGCATAAGGATGCTCAAATCTCCCGAGTCTCCTGCTTTCTGTGGCTGTGGGCCCTGTCGGGAACGAGGAACGCAGGTACAGGTATATGGGAGGAGTTACCTGCTCCAGTAATCGCCGGCATATTGAAAATCTCTGTCCCAGGTTGCCCGACATCTGGAAAAAATAAAGAAGCTCTTCAGTACGTGCAGACCGGCGGTAGGGAGGGACCTGCCGTCCCAGCCACAAGATGATGGCATCCCCATCACGGCACCCAGTCTGAGATCAGCCCACCTCCCCCAGGCACTGAGGTGGGGGGGTGTGTGGGTGCTGGCTGGGACCAGGAATAATCGCCTTTGAGAGATCCACGGCGGGCACACCTCGCCAGCTGGGAAAGGGCAGCAAAGCAGAACCCAGAGAGCCAGGGCGATGTCTCTGTGCTCAGTGCTGACCTCTCTCCCTCCCTCCCTCCCTCCCTTTGGATTACAGGCTCAGTGAAGTCAAACCTTCTCCCCTGCCTATGGGATTTCCAGAGGCTCAAATCCCCACAGCCAGGGAGCTGGTCTGGGCAGTGGGGAGGGTGATGAGGAGAAGCAATGTTAAATCAATATTTTCCCTCTTAGCTGAGCTGTTTGACTTGGATATCGCTTTCCTTAGAATAACAGAAATTCTCATCAAATAAGAGGTGTTTTCTATTTCTATATATTTTCCCTTGATAAGGAAAGTGTGGAAGGTCAGGGGGTTCAGCCACATGTCCCCACAGGGGCATAACAATACTGTTGGCTCATGGTAACATCATCCAGGAGACGAGACAGCTCGGTCCCTCTTATCCGATGCAGCTGTTGTAAGATGGATTCAAATTGAATTAGTATTGACTGTATAATGCTGGGCTAAATTAAATTATGATCCTATCTACTCTATTAGTGGTTAATGAATGAACGGGCTGAATTTCTAATATAAGCCAGCCTGGTTAGTCTTACAGAGCTATACCAATATTGATGTAGGGCTTAAAGTAATGTTGGGGGAGATGCATCTCAAGGAGGAAGGATTCTGCTTGGCTGGCCATTCATTAAAATATCAATTGCTCTTAAGCCTCCTCCATGCTCAGCTCATTATTTCCTTCCTGTTGAGGTTATCTGGCCCGGGTGGGATTGACAGCCCCAGAGCAAGGAGACATGGGGCTGGGAAGCTTCCCATTGCCTCCCCAGCTGCACACAGCCACTGCTGCCACCAGCACAGCTCATCCCAGAAAGCATCTGGACCTCACCCTTCCCAACAAACCGTGGCACAATTCAGAGAGAGCTGTCTGAGAGCTCCCAGCCCTTAACACAGCAGCACTCATTCCCAAATCTCCGTTGCTTCACGTGTCCTCAAGGCCTTTTTCCCCCCTCTGGTGCCCCACATTTGCCTCCCCACATGTCCTTACTGTACTCCGTCTCATTTTTGTTGGTCGTGCTGAGCTTCTTGATGATCTCCTGTTTCTTGGACTTCACCATGGCAGAGTTGCTCTCTGTCAGCTTGCTGAAGAAGGCTGGAGGCTGAGTGTTGTTTCCTGGGGACTTGGACCCCATCCTGCAAAGCAAGAGACCGTTGGAAATGCCTGCACTGTCTAGTTCATAAAGTCACAGAATCATAGAATGGTTTGGGTTGGAAGGGACTTTAAAGATCATCTCGTTCCAACTCCCCTGCCATGGGCAGGGACACCTCCCACTAGAGCAGGTTGCTCAAAGCCCCATCCACTCTGGCCTTGAACGCTTCCAAGGATGGGCCATTACACACCTCACCACAATGCCTCACCACACTCACAGTCCTACCTAGAGAGACACTTCCCTTAGAGTAACTTCAGAGAACCAGTCTGGGAGCTCCTGAGATATTCAGGTCTCCAACCTTTGTCCCTATCCCTACTGAAAATGTACCACATGGTGTTGAAAGGCCCCTACAAACTGAGAGCAACCTGGGACATGACATTGCTTTTGGCTGTGAGAAAAGCATCCTGGGCCAGGGCGATCACGGGGACAGGGGGAGAACATCCCCACACTGTCTCTACCACCCCCTCCCTTGGTGGTGTTACCTCTGGTCTATCTGCTCGCCCTCGCGGTACAGGATCGGGTACGTGGTGCTCTTGCCGTGCTCCGATTCTCCCACGCCGTCTGGTGGAGAGACCGGCTCGATACAGTTGTCCGACCCGCTCCCGGCCGAGGCTTTGCTCTGCTCTGGGGACCTGTGGGGAGATGGAATCGCTTTATTGCAACACCCTCTGTCTCTGCGCAGCAGCTCGGGGTCGGGAGGAGGAGATGGGACTAAAATAGCTCTCCTACAGCAGGGAAAAGAGCCAAAGCTTCCCCGCCCCTGTGGGCTTACGGCGCCTTTTAACGCAAGCCGGAGGAAGAGCGCAGCTTGGGCATTTTTCTGCACCGCAGGCGTGCGGAGCAGGACCGAGCCGAGCCGTGGCCCAGGGCCACGGGCAGCTGCCCCAATCACAGCTGCCCAGGAGGGACCAGTCCTGGGACTTGCTGGCTCAGCCCAAGTGTCCCCGGACACACAACCCCTGCAGAGGTCTGTGACATTAACCCTTTGGGGACACCGCTCTGGATTCTCCATCCTATTTGTGAACACGAGGACAGTGCCCGCCACCTCCCATCCACCTTGTCTGGGGCCACGCAGGGGCTCGCTGGCTGTGGGTGAAGGGCCAGGTGTTGGGGGCGGCTCTGAGAGAACCAACACAGCCCCCCAGTGCCAGCACCTGGGAGACGGCCAGGCCTGAATCCACGAGGAATTCCTCACGGCGAGTTCTGGGAATTCAGGTCTTTGTTCTTTCTGTGGTTTCTATTTTCTTCCTTTCCCCCCCCCCCTTTTTTTTTTTTTCATTGCTGGGTGGCCAGGGCTGGGCTCTCTCCCCTAATGTTATAAAGCCAACTCTAGCAGCAGGCAGAGCTGGGAAGAATAATCCCATTTACTGACAAAAAGCCACCAGTTTGCAGACACCACTCTTTCCGTGTCTGTGCCAGTGTTGGGGTGGGTGGACGAACCCTGTTCTCACACTTCCCATTTTTTAATCCCATACAAAAGCAACCAGACCTGCCTTGCGCTGGTGTCAGCACAAGGGTGTCAAAGCGACTTTAAAATACAGGTGCTGCCCGAAATGGATCGTTGCAGCTGACAGCGCACGTGTGTCTAACAAGCTTCTGATTCACTGAGGAACATGAAGATAAAATTAATTTTGAACCAATGGAAAACACGTAACTTTGGGTGTTTTGGAACCATCTGTGGTCTGAGAGGTCACTGTGCCATGACTTGCCAGGGACCAGGGGCAGTGATAGGACAAGAAGCAACAGGCACAAACCAAAACATATGAAATTCCATCCTAACACAAGAAAACACTTTTTTACTGTGAGGATTCTCCAATGCTCGTACAGGTTGGCCAGAGATGTTGAAGAGTTATTCAGTACCCAATTGGTACCCAGGACAATTTATTCCAGCTGACCCTGCCTGAGAGCAGGGCATTGGGATCATCTCAACAGGTCCCTTCCCACCTAAACTACTGTGTGACACTGGCCAGATTGGGTAGGGGATCACGCACAGACCCTAAGGGGGTCTAGAGGGCATCTCTAGGACAACAGGGTTAGCAAGAGGCACTGCCTCAGGGGAAAAATGCCCAGATCAGGAGGCAGTTTGACACTCTGGGCTGCATAAGCAAGCAACCCATGTGAGTGCCCAGCTGGGGAGCATAAATTCAGCAACGCCAAATGCTGGCCTGCTTTGTGCACCCCCTCACCAGGGTGCCAGGTAGCCAAGAGCACTCAACCAGCTCCTCACACTGGGAAACCCTGGTCCATCTGAACTCAGACTGGCACAGCGGGTGGGCAGAAACCCACTCGAGTCAGCTTTGGTCGGAGTCCGTGACCTCACCTTTTGCCACCTTCATTCTGCGGGGAGATGCGGGAGGCGGCGGCGTGGTCCTGCTGCGGCAGGTACGCCTCGCTGGGGGTGCGGCGCAGGTCCAGCACGGGGCACGCGGCCCCGGGGAAGGAGTACACCGGGGTCTGGATGTGGGAGTTGAGCTGCTGCGGGTGATGGCGTGTGTAGTCCTGCGTGATGACCTCCTAGAAGAAGAAACCTCTGAGTCAGAAATAGAGTTGGTTTCTACCTCTTGCTTTGCTGGCCTCAACTAATACAGGGCAAGCAGGAGGGAATTAGGCTGCTTTGTCCCTGCGGGGATGCACCTTCTGCCTCCTGCTTGCAGCAGCATTCCTCATGGGCTTGCTGGGGACACAAACATGGGGGCTGAACACACCCGATGCACCCTGCTCTCTCCAGCCCCTAACCAGAGGTGCTGAGGTCTACAGCATCACTCCCAGCCCTTCCCCACCAGACACAGAATGGTTTTGGTTGGAACTAATCTTTAAGATCATCAAGTCCAACCATTAACCAGCACTACCAAGTCACCACTAAACCGCGTCCCTCAGCACCACATCTACGCTTCATATCAGCTCTTCCCTCCTCCCTGGAGCCTGAAGGGGAAGGCAAGAACAAGGCTAATTACGCTGATGTGCTGGGCCAGCGTGACCACCCGCTGGTTCATGCCCTTGATGCTCTGGCTGGACTGCAGGGGCTGGCACTGAGGCCCATCGGGCTGCCGGAGGTGCTGCAGGTGGGCTGCTTCGGGAGCCGAGGCCTTCAGCGAGCCTGGGGAGGGGCACAAAGAGGAGAGCAGGTGAGAGGTGATGCCCGTGTCCCCTTCCTTGAACACCATCCCAGCGTGGCACAGGGGCACGGCGAGCGAGAGCCGGTTGACAAAGCCCCCCCTGCCATCTGGCACTGCCAGCCCCTGCCCTCACCTTGCTGCTTCTGCCTCAGGTCATGCTCCACGTGGCCCTTCGCCACGTCCTGCAGCAGCTTGGCCCCTTTCTCATGGGACAGGCTGGGAGAGCTCACGGGACTCACCGCTTCCATCCGCTCAGGGCTGTAGCCTCCGTGGAAACCTGGGGAAACAGGAGGGGGGGGTCAAAACTGGGAGGTCACTTTGTTTTGTGGCAACCATTGCTCGTGGGTCATCACACGTTCAGCAAAGGGGAAAAAAATAAGATGAGGGAAGAGCCAGCAGGTCGTACACCCCCAGCCACCTCTGAGGTCCAGTTGTGGTGATGGCTGCAGTAAAGAGGTGACGGCTCAGCCCTGCAGAGCTTGCAGTGACCTCATGAGAGTCAGCAACCAAATCCAACCCCACGGGGTTCACAACTTGTTTTGCCCCTTTCCGCCACCTACTGAAAAGGAAAAATAAACCCACCCCCTCCATGTCAGGAGGGAAAGCAACACTCTGCAGGAGTAGAGGCGGCTGCATGGGAGGTTCCCAAGTGCGTTGCAAAGAAAGGCCTCAAGTCCAGCATGGCCAACAGCAGGGCAGGAGGCCCTGCAGACTCCAGATCCTGCTCTGAAGACAGCAGACACACACTGCAGGGGCAAAAAAGCTTCTTGATCTCTCTCTGCCTTTTAAGCCCTTTGCATGCACTCAAGTTGCACCAAAGCAGGCTAAGCTGGAATGAGGGACCATCTTCAGCAGAGATGGGAAACTGAGGCACAGACGAGTTGTGCTTCCACAGACCAGGGGTGTAGGGTGGAGGAGTCCTGGAGGAGGCCCACGCTGCCTCTCACCAGCTACGCACATTTGTCAATGCTCATGACTTTTGCCTCCACAGACCTTCACACTCCTCGTGCTCAGTTCCTAGAAACAGCAGGCAAGTCTGGCAGGCGACCTGCTGCTGGGTAGCAGCCCCTGGTGCTCATGGCCAGGGCGGATGCTTCCACTTGAAGATGGGGACCCATCAAATCCCCATGGGCTGCCTGTTGCTTCTGCATGCTGGTGGGTGCCAGGATGAATGCTCTGGATGAAGGTTGGTCCCATCAAGAATGATCCAGACCTTGAATCCAGCCCCCTTCCCACACTTTCTTCTGGAGAAACGTATCCCAGGGCTTTTGTGTCCTCCAGAAGATTGCTGTTAGGTGGTTCCTGTGGTCTGCTCTAGAAGTGGCTGCCAAGCTCAGCTGGGCCAAGTGATCCCTAGACAGCCATGTCCACGTTGCCTCTTGTGCAGCATCCGGCACCAAGACCCTAAGTGAGGTCACCCCAAACGAAGTGACCTCATCTGAGCTGCATCACGCAGCAGCCCGCAGAGCCCTGGGACATCCTGCATGCCCACTGGTACAACCATGAGCCGGTAGGTGCATGTCTGCCTGCCCCCAGCCCTGCCCCACTCACAGTCCTGGTTCTCTACTCTGCTCATTTGATTTATTACCCACAACTGCTCCTCACAGACTGCCTGGGAATTTCTAGTGATGGGGAAATCAGAATTAGTACATTGCTATTGTCTGTAAAAAGCAATACCAGGAACTGAACGGCGTTTGCAAAACAGGACTTGGCAACGGAGGAGAAAAACTAACAGCGGGCGGGAGAAGGGAAGATCCTTCAAACACAGGCCAACGAAAAACGTCTGGAACAAGACAACTGGGAAGCAGAGGGACAAGCACGCTCAGGGAGCTGAGGAAGCCAAGAGCCAAAACGTGCAACTGAAATTAAGAAATAATGAAATAAAATGGATTTCAGGCCACAGCTCTCTCACCTCTCCCCTCCAATTTCTTACCATCACTAGCGGAGTCGTTACTTAGCGAGCCTCTTTCTCGCTGCCCCTTATCGCAAGACATTTGGCGCATGATAATCACATCTATGAAGTTGGCCGCTGTCGTGGTGGTCTTACCGAGTGCTCGGAGCTCCTGTTCCTGCATTGAAAAGGGTTTACTTTGACTCTTTTCTCTACTGTGTTGCTCAGGGCCCGAGGCTACATGCTGCTGGTCCAGAGGGTGATGGTGCTGTTGGCTTTTCCCTTGTCCTCTGCTATAGTGATGAGAAGAACCAGGTCCGGAGGCGGGTAAAGGTCTTGACTCCATGGCTTTAATGGGTGAAGGCGACTGTTCGAGGTTGGCCCCACTGGGCAGCTTTGAGGTGAAGACGTTATTGTCAGTCTGGGGTCGTTCTGACTTGGCTTCCCGTGCCCTTGAGGCCTCTTTCTGCAGGATGGCCGGGTCCATGGGGGCCACGTAGCCGTCTGCCCCGCCAATGGAAGAGCGCAGCGTGGAGGCCGAGGGGAAGGCGGCAGAGCGGATTGGTGATGTGGTAGTGGTGGAGGAGGATCTGGAAGGCAAACAAAGATGAGGTGAAGATGAGAGAAACATATGGAGAAAGCAGAGTGCTGTTGCCAGAGCTCCAGTGCTCAGACCTGCCTGGCCAAGGTCCTCCCAGGGCTTATGAGCATGGGGTTGGCCCGTGATGGAGCAGGTGAGGAGGGCCTGCTGGAGCCTTCACCACAGTAACTGGTCACAGGGTATCAGCTGTGGCCTGGATGCATTGACTGGAGAGAACAAAACCCATGGGACCTTTGTAACTCCACCATCAGTTTCAGCAAGAGGAGTGATACCTTTATTTGGACACAGGGCTGCTCCTGCTTTCTTTCTTGGCAGCAGTAAAAGCCATCAGGAAAAATGAAGGAATTGAGCACAAAAATCTGCCTCTCCCCAACACAACCTCCCTTGAAACCCCAGTCCTGCCCCTGCCAAGACCAAAGGCCAAACCAACTCCATCTCAGAGGTGCCCCTTGTGATGTTCATAAACCCCCACAGCCATGCTGGTGCAGAGGTCCTGGCAAGCAGCAGGAACTGGGTAGGGGGGACACACACTCAACATACCGCAGGACGGAAGGGGTGGGGGTCTCTGAGGAGATGATCTTCATGCTCGTGTTGTGGAGCACGCTGGGGCGCTGCTGGATGGTCTCGTGGGTGCGGGGTGAGACAGGAGAGTGCTGGTGGCTGTGAGAGTGCGAGGACGAACGGCTGCTGGACTGCTCCGTACCTGCGGGAAAATACAAAGATGGGCGTCTTCAGCTCCTCGTTTTACAGCCCCAACCCTATCGCCACCCAGCACGGGCCCCAGGATGTGGTGCCCAGCTCCTCCCCAGCCTACCTGGTCTCCAGATGGGTGCATGCTCCACCGTGGTGGACGCTAGGATGGATTTTTCACGCTCCCTCTCCCGTTCCCGCTCTCGCTCCCGTTCCCGCTCGGACACCGACGACCCCGACTGTTTGGTCATGTGCGTGGGGCCTCCTGAAACCCAACAGCAAAGTGGTGAGGGGGCTGCAGACACCGCAACTCCCCGCGGGGAACACTGCCTGCTCTTCACCTCACTGCATCTGCAGAGCCGACAGGGAACGGCTCCAGCCAAGGTGACCCTGGAGCGGGACAGGCAGGAGCAACCAGAGCAACAAAACGCAGGTAAATCACACAGTGGCTGTCCCAGTGCCATCTCCGGGGTATGACTTTCCACAAAGCTGTGTGCCAGCTGCCACTCCGGGGAAGAGGGCAAAGCAAGGAAGCCCCTAACAAGCAGGATCAGAGGAGCTGGTTTGAAGGAGCCAGGGGGCTGGTCCCTGAGCGAGAATGAATTTGGGCTCTCCCATCTTCTCCAGCATGCTGAACCTATGGCCCTGAGTTCCTTACAGGACTGCTGCTCTCCCACGGGAAAAGCAGCCCGTGGCATTACCTGGGGAGAGCGGGGAGCTGCTGTGCCGGCTGCCGAAGGTCTGGGGGGGCCCGGGGATGTAGGTGATGCGGTCCATGGTGGTGGCAGAGGTGCCAGGGGTGGGGGGCACGAGGACGGGCAGGTGTGGCACTTGGGCCAGGTCGATGATTCCTGCAGAGAGAAGCGAGAGAACTGTCAGGACGACACCGAGCTGCTGCAGCTCAGCTGTGCTGGAGCGGGGAGCCATGCTAGGGAGGGTTCCCCCACCTCGCTGCTCTGGTGCAGCGTGAGAGGTGCCAGCACCCACCCGGCCCCTGGGTGCTGGCTGTTAGGGGAGGGGAACCTTCTGTGGGCAAATCCAGCGCATCCTGCTGCCGGAAACAACGGGGAGGAAAAAGCTGAGGTGTCTCCCTGATGAGAGAGGGGGGCTGCACGTGGATCTGCCTGCAAAGGGGCAGGAGCTCTCTGCCCTGCACACTCCCCAGCACGCTCTGCTTTCAGCCGAAAGCCAGATATCCTTCTGGGGGTGTGTCTGCATCTCCAAAGGCCAGCAGGGCCAGGCTGGGAAGTGCTCCCATGATCCAAAACCAGAGTTGCACATAACGAGCCTCAATTAACTCAAGATAGCACAAAAAAAAGCATCATATTCCCCCCAGCTGTCCTCCATGCTGACCGGCCAAGTTCTACACCGCTGGGTGACACCGTGCTGCTGGCTCGGCCCTTGGCCCAGGCACTGGAGCTGGCAGCACTGGCCTGACCCGGTGCCCTTCTCCCACAATGTCCCCATAGCCCTGGAGAGTGCTGTGCTGTGAGGACCTGCATAGTTGAGGGCGAGGGAGGGCTCCC
>JAAGNO010022100.1:0-13097 GCA_033439905.1 Ceryle rudis
GCTGGCGGGAAACGAAGCAGGGTTTAAGAGAGCTGGAGGGGGAAGGGCAGCTACTATAGAGGGTGGCATCTGCAAGGGGATAAAAGAAACTGTGAAAAACAGGATTAACCGAAAAAACCACCCCTGCATCACTTAGTTCTAAGAGGGAATGGCCAGACACTTCCCATCAGAAATAAAAAATAAATTTCTTCATGCTTTATGCAGAGTATGTGATTTTTCATTATTCCTCAGGTATAGCTCAGAGGTGAATTCTCAAAACACCGGACAGGAGAGCAGGGGCATGGAGGCTGTTTGGTGAAGCCCTCTTCTCTGCTTAGCTCAGCAGCCACCAACACCTGCAGAAGGGACCCCCAACCCAGTCTGCCAGTGAGGCTACGATCAATGTGCAGACTAAAAAATAGGCATCAAGTTCCTCATATGTTGGAAAGACAGGCATCCTTGATATTAGTGGGATGTTCAAGCAGGTCTTTGTATTTCCATAATTCTGGAAGTTTCATCTTAAATAAAAAGACAACTTTTAGATGAGTTTGTAAAATCAGCTAGTAAATCAATTGGGTTTTGGGGGTATGATACCTTAACACCACTTACTCTTCCTCACTCTTCCTGTATTTCCTTTCTTCTCCATCTCTTGGAGCCTCCTTCCTCCCTGCGGTGAGTAGGTGCTGCCCATGCTGTCTAACAATGGACAGTCCATCCATCTATTCTTGGGTCATCCTACTCTGTAAAATACAGTCAGAAACTGAAATAGTCTAAAACTAATTTATCACCTGTAGCAGAAGGACACCATCTGACACCCTGCAGCCTGGAATGGCACCTGCTGGGGAAAGGAATATGGTGGGGCTTTCAGATTTCCCCATACAGCAGTGGTACTGGGCAGAAATCAGTAGATTTTTTATTATTTTTCCCTTAAATCCCAGAGGCACCCGTGATTTCCAGCATGCTCCTGAGTATGACAGGAACTATAAAGATGTTGGGCCACAGTCATTCCAAACCTTGAAAGCTGCACTATCCATTGCAATGGTGAGTTGAGAGAGGGCCATACTTTCTTGAGAAGACATCAACTTTCAGGCTGTCAGGTTGAGAACTGTGAGATAAAATGACATAAATTAACAAAAAACTAACATGCACTACACAATACTTAAATTATTTGTGACAATTTAGTCTAAGTTTTCTGAAGTAAAGTTGATTTTGCCATTGCAGCAATGGATATTTTCAGAAATGAGTAAAACCAGGTTTTCCTATTAACAAGTGAAAAAACCCTCTCTCAACTGCACCTAGCTAAAATTGTCAGAGAGAATCCCAGGGTAAGTAACTGCGGAGAGCAGCTTTGCTTGGAGTAGGCAGGGAGAGACAGAACACAACACCACCGAGTGTAATAGTGAGTTGTTATGCTGGGAGGGGAAGAAAAAAAAAAAAGGAGAAGAAAAAGGAAAAAGGAAGACTTTTTTTTTCCGTTACAAAATGTGGAAAAATAGGTGTGTGTATATACATTCCACTAAGAATCAGTCATTTTAATAAGCTACAACAGAGAAATCTGCAGTTCTTTTGTATATCATCTGCATGGCACATGAAATGCACGTGTCCAAAGTTTATTAGTCAAGCGTATCTTTAGTCAAGGTTATATAGGGCTGAGAATCTGCTGAAATTTCTTTGTTAATTGTAAACAAAATAGTATTTCCTCAAACCCAGCCAGAAATGAATATAGTCCTGTACAAAAATGGGTAATGGGGTATCTAGAAAGAGGACGCAATGGAAACATCAGACCACAGAGAGCTGTACTGGGGTTGCTCCACTGTAATTGTTCAGGTACATTAATCAAGCCTTTCTCTTTTGTGGCCCATGCTGTAGACAATTCATGATCTGCCCGGTCATCCGCGCAAGCACTCTGCTGTTCAACTCTTCCAGTTTCAAGCTTTGCTAAGCCATACCTGACCTTACAGACAGATAGAATGGTGTACTTACATGAAGATGTTTTGGGCACTGGAAACTGAGTTTATTTTGCTAAGTTTAATACTAAGTTAAATATTTGACCCTTTTGCCTACAGTTGCTAAAACAGGGATTTGCCGCAGGAAAGTGAAAGCCCATCTCTCACTGCTCCATCAGCAGTATTTACTGTAATGCTTAAGCACTGGGTCATGTGAGTGAGCTGCACAGTCCTTTCCCCCCTCTCCCAGACTCTCCACACTACATCTATGCGTCAGTCCATTGCTGAAGTTCCTCTTCTTTCACCCACAGCAGCTAATTTTGAATCATTCTTTAACACATTTCCAAAATTGAAGAACAGTGTATTGAGGAAAATAGTTCTGTGTACTGAGATTCAATAAAGAACTATTTCCCTATGTATCTGTAATGAGAACTAGGAGGATTGACTTCATACTAAAATCTGGGTGCAGCTCTTATTATGGTGCAAATCAAGGCTTCAATCACCTCTGAGGCACAGGGAGCTGCCTGCCCAGCTGTCCGGTCAATTCAGAACTTCGCTTCTTTCCCTGCAGATTTTTGGTATTACCCATTTTTTTGGCCATACAAGGTATGAGTTCATGTTTTTAAAACCTTCATCAGATTGTTTATATACTTCACTGCTAGAAAGTGAAATTATAAATAGGATTGGAGAATTATTCTAAACATATTGTACAGGAAAACTGTTTCTGCAAAGTACAGTCAATTTAGTCGGCTTGGCACTGACATTTCTGATGCTGAAATTTCCTGAGAATACTTTTTAGAAAAGGTAAGAGAACAAGTCCAGTTAAAACCAACCCTCGACAAATGGCATAATTATTTCTGAAATTGAGTTTAAACCTAGTTTTCCACAGTGGAAAAAGGTGGCAACTTTTGGTCTATCAGTCCAAAGGACTGTCAAACAGTTTGTCAGTCTTTAGGTTAACAAAAACAGAGGTAGCATTCACTGGACAAAAGACAGTCCTCGGAAGCTCCTAGTCTGAGGTTCTCCCATCCACAGCTTCTCCTATAAAAACATCCAGAATTTAGATTAATGACATAACAACATGTCCTGGTTTGAGTGAGAACAGAATTAATTCTGTTCGGTGATTTCAGCTCAGTTCTTCTAACTCACTGCACTGTCTGAAGTTAGGAGCCTGTTTTCACAGGCAGTGTCTGCTGCTGGCAGTGATAACACCCCATGTGCAGAGTTAGTACCAAGGATTGGGGTGCAGACCAAGGCCACTGCTGGGTCTTGTGTACCATGCTGGGGGATACAGAAAGTAAAAGGCCACACCTGCAGAGAGGAGCGGACAGGACAGGCGACCCCCCAAACTGACCAACGAGGTATTCCATCCCATATACGTCATATCAGTAGAAAGCTGAGGGATCACGAGGGTCTCAGCTCTCTTTGCCCTCTTGGCCCACTTTGCCATCTTTGCTCAGCTTGGGTTGGGTCCTCTTTGGGGTTCTTCCTCAGTGCATCTGAGGATGACTCCTCTGTCCATTCTGCCTTCAATCCTGATCTGTGTGTTCCTGAACCCAGTACCAGAATCCAGCTCCTGAACACAGCTCCCGTCTGCTGCGGAGCCCAGTCTGGGACTCTCCCGGTGCCTGCTCCACAGCATCAGTGGTGTTGGTGATGTAATTACCATCAGGGGAGAATGGGAGAGTTCAATACTGGTTTTATATATTTTTGTATATATTCCATTTTTTAAATTATTATTTTCATTCCCATCAAAGCTGAGCTGTTTTAGTTTCCTTTTCTAATCTCCTTTATTCCCTTTCTCTTCCTCTTTGGGGAGGGATGGGGGTTAACAGAGAGCATCTGTTATAGGTCTAAGGGGCTGCCCTGACCCTAAATTGTGACACAAGGAAATATAGTATTTCATCTTATTTCACAAGATTTGAGCTTTGTACTTTTCTACCTAGAAGTTAGCTGCTGTGTGCCATAGGACAAGAATTTGACCAGCCTGGTGTGAGAAGTAGATAATGCTGGATTTGGAAGAAAATTCAGCTGCAGAACTTCATCATGAAGCCAAAGCTGTGATTAGCACACAATAGCTTTGCTCAAATGAAGGTTCTCAGCACTTGTCTCCCCCACCCCACTGTGAGTGCTTATACTATATAATAGCATTAAAAAACCCCTTTTTGTTTCCAGTGCAGGAGTAGTCCAGCTATTGATTATTGATTGTATTATTTGGAGAAGTGTGTTGGAAACTGTAATGTAAATATTCTAGTTTACTATCTTTTCCTTGTTTTAAATGTCAGCATAATTCTAAGTCTGGTTTAAAAAAGAAAACAAACCAAAACACTCTTCTTTAATCAGAAACATCAACTGTAGGAGCTCAGAATTAATGACCAATCCTAAAATAACAATTAAGTATATTCATTCATTCAAGAGAAGAAAATGTTTTGGTAAAAAAATGGGTTTCAGGTCAAATTATTACAAGACTACAGTGAACTCTGGTTGTTTAGAATGTGCATATATGTAGTTACAAAAAGCTGTAGTGTGTCCTGTTGTGTTTTCTTTTCATTCTGCAGCACACAAACAGCTCTGCTATCCCTGTTTTCAGGTTGCTCCCATCCTTTCTTCAAGATAGCACCAGGTTTTTTACTTCCTAACAGCTCATCTATTTAGGAGTAGAGAGCAAACATGACATTTGAGATAAGGATATGATTAAAAGGTGCCTTAGTGGTTCTTGAGTTCTAGCAGCCTTGCAAGATTTGGCTAAGGTCTTTGGATAAGGGAAATCCATTGAGAGAGACAGCCTCATTTCAATTTTAAAAGCATAGTCAGCTGTGTTGCAATGAAGCATTACTGTAGGCTATTCTAACAGAAATAATAGGTTTTTGGACACTTGGTAAGACTGCTTTGTTTGATTTTTTTTTTTTCCTTCAGTATCTTAAAACCCCATTCATTTGTATTGATCATGAGTGTCTTAGAATAATGTTCACAGCTGAAGGAAAATACCTTAGCCTAGCCAAAGCAATTCAGAAGTTTTAAAAAGAATTGTTTTAAAAGTGGGAAAGACCAACATATTAAATCAATCTTTTGACTAATTCAGAAAAAGTGCATCATTGATAACATCAACAATTTACAGATTTTTTTCAGTGCTCCGAAAAAGAGAATTAGATATGTATGAATAAAAAAGCTCATATATGTTCACATGACGTATGGTTGAATCAATACCTACCAGGGAGACAAATTTAGTAATATTTAATGTTGTCATATGCCTCTTGTATGAAATTATTTGGTGATAACTCAGTGACAAAAAATATTGAGAGCCAAGACTATCTGAAGCTCCAAGATACTTCAGAGGAAATGCTGGTTATGGTTCTTCAAAAATCCACTCTTTCCTATGCTTTGTTGGAAATTCAGTAGGAAGTCATCATAAAAATAAATGTCTGCTTTTGTTAAGATTTATATAATATTGGTATATAGTCACTGAATGTCTTTGGGGTCTTGATTCAGCAAAACACCTAGTCTCTTGCTAAAGTCCACTGTTATTTAGGGTAACTTTTGACCATGTGCTTAAATTTTACATTGTATTGAAACCTGAGGCAAAAATGGTGCCTTATTGTTTTTCTGGACAGGTATAACTTGCTGATTTGAGACAGGAAACCTACCTTGAAGTCCAAGCAAATGACTTTTCTGTTCCAGATTCAAATCAGGCATGAATATTTTCATAGTAAAAACATTGCAGAATGTCTAACAGCTCTTTCATTTTCCCGCTACTGATTTTAACCTGTCTCATTGACTTCAGCCAAATCCCTTTACACACTTCGTAAATGTGAGACTGAGAGTGCAAACTGTGGTATACTTAATCTTATTACATATATTAACACACAAGGTGCAGTAATTATATTGTGTTTAAATTCCCTCAAATGTGTAGGAGGTTATTGGTAGGTGGCTAGTATATTTTAAAAAATAACCCAAAGTACTCTCTCAACCTAAATGTTTCATGGTATTAGATTTCTCCATAATCTTCTGGCCTTCTGCCCCACTGCTGTAATTACCTTAACTCCTCACCCAATAATAAAACTCTGAACAAATCCTGTGCCTGCTGTTAAGTAAAACTAAAGCTCAGTACAGATTCTCTGCATTCTTTCTCCTCTTCAGCTGTAGTGCTTGACAGCTTGCATGGTACAAATGAAACACACAAAGCCTTTAAGCCATCCCATATTGAAAAAAAGGGTAACTCAGAGCTTTATAATACTGGTGTGTATTACAAACAGTGTATTTTGATGATGAGTGGTACTGGATTCTCCATTTCTGTAGAAAACTCACTGATGTAACAAAACAGAATAGGTTCATGTAAACTTATATAGACACTCTACCGGTTTGTTTTCCTCCTGGATATCATGCAAGACCTTGTAAGGACAAGGCAGCTCAGATTCCAGGTCCACTCTGTTCTAGGTCTGTGTTAGATTGCCATTAGGAATGAAAATTGCAGGACTATATTTCACTATGGAACCAGCTATCCTCTAGCTATGCTGTCAAAGTCACCAAGTCCCTGTTCTACCTGTGTGACTTTCAAGTTCCAGGCTGAGTTATGTTTCAATCACAATCTCTCAAGGTTTTACCTTTTCTGTGGGAAATGATCACTTGTATACACCCACAGTTAAAAATGTTTCAGTATCACAGATCAAAGCATTAAGAAATACTGAACTTCTAACTCGTCAGTTCACTAGAATTAAGAAATGTCATCTCATTTCCAAGCTAAAATGCCCAATACGACTAGGAAAACCAATACAGAAAACAAGGTGGTCATTCATGAAAACAATCAGCTACTACTACCTCAGCTGTTTTCAGCTATTACAATATCACTTAGAGGTAGGGGAGGAAATTGTGGGAAATTTGTTAGGAGCTGCATAATGTACATATTTCAAGGAATGCATTAATGTCCAAAAATGTTAGGGGTTACTTGTTGGTACTTCTTTTCTTCTTGGAATCTTCTGATAAACAACAAAAGACCTTAAAACTCCATGAAAGTCTGTTCTTCCATCAGGAAGGTGTCCATTCTGCAAAACACACACAATCCCTAAGAACATAACCTAGAAACTATAACCTCAGATAACACAAACACAAATTTGTGCTTAAATATAGGCATAGGAAAGTTCTGTTGGCTTTACTCACATGCTTAAAATTAAGCATATGTTTTAACACTTTACTGGATTGTGGCCCACGTCAGCAAAATAAATTTCTTGAGAAGAAGTAATAAAACCGTAGTTTGCGGTGAGGGACAGCAGAGCTATTCACAGCTACAGAAGCTTTAAAACACTAGCTGGTATTTATATATTTAAAGAATAAATCAGGCGTTAAACAAAACATTTATTTTAGATAGCTGTCTAATTAGTCTACTACAGAAGCACTTTCATTTTTCTTAATCTGATGAAAAACACTTTTTGTATCCTTGCATCCCCAAAAGCAAATTAGTCTATACATAATGAAAAAAAAGGTTTTGCAAGCACAAGCTTCAAGAGCAGTTTTACCACTGTTCAGTAACTGCCTGGCTGTAGCAGAGATACCATTGAATTCCCTGGACAGAGAGGAGGCCAAGCTTTTTAAACGCCGAGTTTCATTACACACGTGCACCTGAATTTGCTCATTCAAGTGGATGTAATCATATATAATTGCATAAATATAATAAATGTCAGCTAATTAATTCTCTTGTATGCATTGTGCACTGATGTATATTTGTTTTTAATGCTAAGAACCTCTCTAAATATTTGGTATTGTCCGTTTAGCCCTTAAAAATAACTTAGATAATTTACAAAACCAGATTGGATACAATTCTGCTGGACTGTGTCTATGTTAATTTTCAAAAACTTTCTGTTGCTAACAACAGTGCAGCAAAGCATCAATTCTACCGCAGATACAGCTCCTTTGGTGTTTTAAGTACAGTGCTATCTGGCCCCGTTCAGAACAAGGCTGTGCCTTGTATATCAAGATGCCAATGGTCACAGCAGCTTACTCTGCATTAGCACTTTGGCTCTTCCCAGCAGCAGTGGAGCTGTACCAATAGGCAACCTTCTCACTAACATCCTTACACAGAAAATGTGTTAAACTCTTCCACAATATCAGCGTCATTTATTCCTTAGCATTACTTCACACCTGAATCACCAGGCAATGCATGTGCATTGTATTTTCTGTGTTTTCAAAAGGAAAATCCTTCATTCAAAAGACAAGACATAATTTGTTTTCAGATTAGCTTTTTCTTCCAACTTTAGAAGCACTTTCCTTTATAGCCAGTTTTCCAAATGGGACATGGCTGCTGAGTGCACAGCCTGCAGGTGTTTGTGCTCCTCCCTCCTCCCCAGCAACAGCCTCTGAGCCCATTGGACAGTTCCAGACAGACATATTTGTAATTCTCAAGTTTTTCAGAAAATAAGTGCCTGGGGTGCAAAGAAAGACAGTAGTGTGCCTGCAAAAGGGAAGAATAAAGATGGGTCTTCCTTCATCCTTATGATGCATGAGAGAATCCACTGGAAACCCCAGCCATGAGACGCAGAAAAACAGGTTTCATGACTCAACTGTCAGCAAATTCCTGATTTCACTGGGTTTCAAAGCTGTGAATCCTCAAACCTCTTTTCATATGCTACTTGCATAGTCCATTGCTCAGTGAACACCTGCTCAAGGGCCCAGTGCCCTACAGTGCAAACAAACATTTAACAGTAAATTTATTGACTGCATAAAACTTATGAGATCACAGATGGGAATTAAAATGGCTCCAAGAGAATGTTTTCTCTTGTAATCCTTAGGAACAGTTATGGGACTCTAATTAGCAGAGGTTATAAAAAAAAAAATTTCCATTCTTCTTCCTACCTGTTATGTCAGAGTGTCAGCGGTTGCCTTTTCTTCAAAATTCACCCTTTACCAACACTTTCGAGGTCTCCTTTTGATTTCTGCAGTGAGAGCAGTGATGTATACAGATATCATTAATCAGGGTACATTTTTTAATAAACCGCTGTACTACCCATTCAGCTGAAAATAAGCACCGTGGAACCCAGAGCATGTACCAGTCATGTATCACTTCCATTGCATATGCCTGTCATCTTCTACTGATGGGCAGGAGAGCTGAGCACAAATTGAAATTGTGTTGTGCTGCATTTGTGCAGGTTTTGTGCTGAAACAGTGCAGCGAAAAATCCTTAGCCCTCACCTGTGCATTGACCATCAGTGTGAGAAAAAGGAAAGTTTGATTTATTGGCAATAGCAGCAAGGCTGGGGCAAAGTCCGGCTGGCCAGAGAAGGCAAGAAATCAGCCCCATATACCAGATATGAGATGACCAGAATGAGAGTTCAGATTCACCAACAGTTAACTGAGTGCTGTATTTTTAAATATCTGTAGTAATGGAACCATAAAAACTCCCACCAGGTTGAGGTATCTAGTTTGGGAGCTTTTTCCTAATGCACTACATATTTTAAAGTTTACTCATCAGCCTTTCTCCAAGCAAAACTCCTACCCATTTCAGTTAATCTTTATCAGAATCAGTTCTGGTACTGAATAACAGGCTGCAGTTAAAGTGAAAATTAAAACCACCTTTCTAATTACAGAAATAAGGTTCTGAAATAGTCTTCCAACAGTATTAGGGAGTGAAAACCAGTTTCAAAATAGGATAAAACCCTATTATTGCAGCTTGATGGAACTATGTTCAATGAATGATAGAGGACTCATCCGGTTCAATTTCCTGTCTACCAAATCCTATACCTGGTAGTCAACTGAAATTTGTACACTTATAGAACTGCTACTGATTAAAGTAATTGACACTGAGTATTTGTTTCAGTGAGACCACTGCCCTTAGAAAAACAGAAGATTTTAACCACTGTTAGTAACTGGTTTTTTTATAAGTCACTTGCAGCTTCTTTGTAAATACCTGATGCCCAGTGGCAGAGACAGGCTTTGGTTTTAATTTAGAGAGTTTCAGTTTTATTTGTAGGAGTAATGTATGTATCCAGAAATCTTGCTATGGTACTATGCACAAAGTTTTGTTCCAAATAATGAAGGTCTACAAAGGCGATGCTTTTATTAAATGACAAAAGCACCTGTGCATTCCCAAGGCAATAATTCTGCAAGTAGTAAGTGTGTTTCAAGTGTGATTACTGCTCTTAGGAACTTTGGAGTTACAAATCAGTACTTTTAAGTCTAAACTAGCTTCTACCCATAAGCTTATATAGAAGAGAAAAAACAAAACAAACAAAATAAAATATAACAACGCACTCAGAAATTAAATACTTCGGTTATTATTTTATAGTTATCCCAATCCTGGGGAAAAAAAAAAAAAAAAAAAGAGAGATCTCGATGAAAGAAAAACAGATATGGAAAACAATTAAGACATGGTTTTAAGGTGCTGCAGATGAGACTCATAAGGTAGCTGTATAAAGAATAAGTAACAGAGCATGCTGCACAAAAGAAGGCCAGAGGTGATTTTTGAAGTGTCCTACGCAAGATGCCCTAAATAATAGGTTTCCCTTTGGTTGTTCATCTGTAATAGAACATTAATTTAATATATCCAACTTTTAGGAATGTATAAGCCATTCATCTGAGTCATGATTCCATCTACTTTAATTTACAGCTTATGTTTCTTGTACCTGTAGCATAAGTAAATTTGTAGTTTGCAGCTTAGTTAATGCAGCTTGAAGAAAGAAGTGACATAGACTGCATGGTCATGTAACTGGGCAGTATACTGCAAGTGCTTTCTTTTAGAGGTATGATGAGTTGTACAGGAAAATTATATCTATGTAGTCACCCTGAAGCAATGTAGTGATGAAAAACCTGTACCAGTTATCATTTCAGAATGGAATCAAATAGAAATGTTGTGAAAGGGAGGAGAAAAAAATTGCAGTATATTGTGTAATTTTCTGCTGAAATGAAAGTACACTCCATCATAGATGATGCAATAAAATAATAGTGCGGAACATTAAAACACAATGCATTGCAATAAAGGAGTTGGCTTGCAGATGGTACACCTACGTTTCCTGTAAGGTGTTTCATATTGCAGTGGTATTACTAAAATTAAGAACCCTTTCATGGATATCTTGGGGCAAACATTGCCTTTTATTCATACTGATTTGTAGCAATTCCTAGAAATTGCTCTAACCATCTTATAATAGAGAAATAATAAGAAGTGAATATTTTTGAAACAGCAATAATTTGATAGAACTTTCAAGAAAAAAATGTGTATATCATATAAATGTGTATATTACTTAGGGAAGTACTTCTAGAAGTATTGTGGTGATGCCACTTCTAAGCACTGAAATTAGGCTGAAAACAGCTGTTGAAATATAGGAGAGTTGCAGTATCCTTATTAGTTTACATCTTCTTGAGATAATCCTGTGCCCTCCCTTTAAATATGCAGAATGGATGTTTAAATGTACACTTAAAACTTATTGCTGAGCACAGCTCCAGTGTTGCTGTAATGTAGCTAGCAGAGGTACTTTCTGTTACTGGTTACCTGAGTAAGCATTACGTTAATACAGCTTTTAATCTTTGTACTTAAGGAAAAGGTCAGTATTTAATAAAAACTTGTTTAACAACTCAGTTATGTATTTAGTTGTATTTATGTATTCAATTACTCTTTTTTGTTTGTTTGTTATTTAAATACTGTGGGTTTGGTACAAATAATAAGCATTTTAAACTCCACAAAGTTTAAAATGTGGAGCTGCGAGCATTAATTTCTGGTTTAGGACTAGCTAGGAGAGCATTTCACATGTAAATCTGAAGGCTTTTGGTCATTGACCTTGTAGAGCTGACGGTGTAGACTGTAGTGAGGTCCTGCATTCGTGGCGTAACTCCTAAGTAGTATTATGCAAAATTGTTCAGTGTCATACCAACAGCAACGTGTGCTATGTCAAATCACTCTGTGCAAGCAGAAACTCTCCCATCTGGCTTATAGCAACCTATGCAGAAGTGGAGGGAGGAACACAAGGCTGCAGGAAGTACCAGACAGCGGTTTGTGGCTCACAGCTACAACCCCATCTGTCTCTGCAGCCCATCTTGAAATAGATAATTTATTAATCAAGATAATTTACGAGCAGAATTCTTTCATGCTACCACTCAACACACAGTACGTGGACCATGGTGGCAATATGTGTCTTAAATACACCCTGCTTAAGAGTGTGTAATCAACAGATACCGAAAGCAGTACAATGTGTCTTTTAATCGTATTGCATAATGCAGAGCAGTTGTCTGCATGTGCTCTAAAGCAAGTACTGTTTATATTGCTACCCTGGCAAAGTAAAGCGGGATGGAGGGGAGAGGTAATGCTATCATTCCATTTTTATGGGAAAAACAAAGAATAAGAAGGGAGCAAGAGGTTCCTGTCAGGAGTAGTGCCTGAAATACTGTTAATAAAGACATTTGTTGAGCACTGTAACTCCTAACATTTTAATTTTTTAATTCTGTAGGAAGATGCTCACCTGCAAATGAAGATGCTCACCTGTAATTTTTATTTTTTTTTTTTGTGGTAAGGAAAAAAAAAATATATGCCATCCACCTGACTCTGGAGACATTACAAGCATCTTAATTAAAAGGCAAGCATGTAGGACAGCGCAGCAGCAAACAGATTTGTTCCAAACAAAACTACATTTAGAAAAACCTCTCCAAAAACACAAAGAGCAGCAGACTTACCTGGGCAAAGGATGGATCCCTCTTCTAGTGCAGAACAGGTTCCTTGGCACACATGAAGGAAACTCAGCTTGAATGAGGTACAATGGGCGTATGGAGCATTTGGCATTTGGTATACGTACAACACAAAACAACCTGAAAACACAGAACCCCCTCACCCTGACAACAGCAAGAGCTTGAAATACAGAAAGGTTCCATTATATGAACATTTTTTCTCTACCATAATACTCTGAACATAAAATTGCCACCTTGTATTAGACAAAATTCTAATTATTTTTAGAATTCCTTTTATTTCCAACATGCTTAAAATAAAATTTCTACTGATGCTTACTGTATCAGTGTACTCTCCCTTGGCAGAGTATTACAATTATTAGATTTAAACTTATAAACAAGCAACTGTCCTTGTTATTTGTGCTTCTGTGTTTCCTTTTAAAAGTCAAAACCTATGCCTTTTAATTGTGAAGGGCTTTTCTTTTCTTTTCTTTTCTTTTCTTTTCTTTTCTTTTCTTTTCTTTTCTTTTCTTTTCT
>JAAGNO010022106.1:0-39395 GCA_033439905.1 Ceryle rudis
ACAATTTTAGCATAAACTTCCAAAAAAAAAAGGGTCACAAATACAGGGCCAAAGAACTGTCTTTTAAAAAAGGAATGGTCGAGGGAGCTGAGGGGGAAGCCGAGCTGGCAGGTGAGCGGCGGGAACCGAGAGGCGCGGCTCGCCCCGCCCTCCGCCGTCTTCCCGTCAGCCTCTGCGCCCAGAGGGCGTGTCTCAGCAGCGGCGCAAGATGGCGGCGGACAGCGAAGTGAGTGGTTCCCTCTCTCTTCCCTTTCCCTGCGGTTCCCTCTCTTCCCTTTCCCTGCGCTTTCCGCTGGGGCCGAAGGCGGTGTCCCCGCTCACAGCTTATCCCGCTCTTTCCTCACAGCCCGAGTCGGAGGTGTTTGAGATCACCGACTTCACCACCGCCTCCGAGTGGGAAAGGTAAGTGACGCTGCCGCTGGTCCCGCTCCCCTCACCGCGGCCGGCTCTGCCGTGTTCAACGCGGCCCGCTCCTGCCGAGGGGAGCCGGGTCCCTGCGCTGTGGTCGGCCTCGCCAGTCGGGAGGCCGCGTTGGCCGGTACCCGGCGGCAGACGGAGCCTTGTCCCGCTTTTTCCGGCGTTACCGGCGAGTTTGCGGTGGAGGCTCAGGCCGCAGCTGATGAGTTGGTTAAGAGGATCTAACCAAGCTGCTTCGGAATTCAGTGAAAAGTCTGGTTTAGTATCTGTTTGCAAAGGATTAGAATAAACATCCAGAAGGCTTATGTCGTTTTTCAGTAGCTGCCTGATTAGTAAAAGTCATCTTATAGATAAAACCTTTAAAAATGATCAGAATAATGTACAAGAAAATGTAACGTGAGGAACGTTCTTGCATTCTTGTTACTGCTTTTTTGAGTGCCAGTGTCTATGACAGAAGACGACAAAGATTCTAAGTGCTGTGTTTAAAATCTGAATCTATTTTGTAATTTTGTGGCAAATGCTTATTTATTTGTGACTAAGGCGAGTATGTGTTAAAACTAATATGCTACAATACCAGAAAAAAGTGAGATTCTATAATCGCTCATAGAAGTTGCTAAAAGTAACTATCATCCGAAATGGAAACCTATGAGGACCAGCTTATTTGTACAAGGCAGCAATTGTCCTATTTTTGTTGCGATACTTGGGGGTTTTATATTGTTTGATTGTTGTTTGAGTGTTTGGGTTTTTTTTTTAAGGAATTCTGTAGTAATGGCAACATATTGCCTGCTTTTAGGGAGCTGAATTATAATACAGATTTAGTGTTCAGCACATGCTAATGTCTTTGTCACCTTCCTAATAGATTTATTTCAAAAATAGAAGAAGTATTGAATGACTGGAAACTTATTGGGATTTCTTCAGGCAAACCTCTAGAAAAGGTGAGTTACTGCTTCTGAATTTTAGCATTTGAAGTGCTAAACAGTAACACACACGTATATTACAGGTATTGCCATTTTCTTAGGTGTAGCAGATACTGATTTGTATTGGGGAATTTGTAAATGTGGCAGTTTGACGGACAGTTGCTCTAAGTTTATTGGTGGGCTGTTTGCCAAATGGACCATTTCCCTGATGAAGCTGGACCTTCATATAGGGCTTAGTGATTTTTTTTTTATTCCCAGTTTGAAACTGGAACTGTGGTCGAAGTTGTTAGAGATTCCGAAGGAGTTTCTTGATGCCCTGCCTTGTGCCTTTGTCACTTATGGTTGAGGTTTGCGTAGTGCTGCCCGTGACTCAGTATGTTTCATAGATCAGAGAGATTTTTTTCAAAGTCTAATTAGAGCCTTTGCAGTGCTTGCTCAGTCCTGTAAAATACATCGGAAATTGCTGAGCTCTTCTGCGTACTAGTGCAAATAAATTCAGCTGTTCTGGATTGAATAGCTGCTGTGTTTCTAGATGAATTGTGTAGTCTTAATTTTAGTCAGGGTATAGAGTATCTGAGGGGAAAAAACTTACATTATCTAATTAACTAGTTTTCAGCCTTAGTTGTCAGTGTGTTCCTACATATTTCCTTTTCTAGACCAGACCTCTCTTTGATTTCTAGTAAGAAGACACCTATTACAGATCAAAGGGTTGTCCAGGTTGCTGTATTTTAGTAGCAGTGTACAGTTCTGTACAGTGATGCTGATTTTTTTTTCTAGAATTTTTTCCATGTGGCATTTTTGTTTACAAATCAGTTCTCCTTACAAAGAGAAGTTTTGCAAATTATAGATACAAAGTAATTTATCAGTGAAAGCATATTCGAAGTAAATATTAAAGTAGTGTTTGTGTAGAGTGGTGTAGATCTAGATAAAATCCCGGGTGGGAAACTTTGGGCAAAGTCAAGAGTGCGTACGCTTAAGATGTGTAGTGGCATATAAAAGGATGTATCTGCCTCTCTGTTGCCAAATAATTCTGAAGACTTCTTGAGGAGATATCTGGTCCTTGAAATGAACATGATTATTGGCAATGTGGATTTTAGCATTCAGCACTTTATAATGAAGTGCTTTGAGGATCGTTGGTGGTTTTTTTTGCAATTAAACCGTGCTTAGCTATTTAAGAGTAGATATCTAGCAGCAGAAAAGATGAATAAATATTATAGATTGTGTAGGCAATATACTTTTTAAGGCTTATGAATGTTAACCTAAATTCATGTGATCAAGTAGTATATTTTTTTTTTTTTTTTTTTTTTATATGTAGGGTATATACACTACAGGAGCATGGGAAGAGAAAGCAGATGAAATTTCATTTGCAGACTTCAAATTCTCAATTACCCATCATTATCTTGTACAAGAAGCCAGTGACAAAGATGGGAAAGAAGAACTGGTAGAAGGTAGCTGATAGTTCTTTTACGTGCCTGTCAAGATGTGACAAAAGGCAGTTTCGGAATGTGGAATGCGCAGTGTGTTGATTTGCTACTGGCTGAAATTTTTTTGGATCCGATGGGTGTTATCTGACATAAGTAAATTGTAAGTCAGCTGAACAGATGCTGGTGCTCTACAACAATTTTATTTTTTTTTCCACAGATGCCCTTCCTCTACCAATGCAGGACTTGCTGTGCATGAACAACGACTTTCCTCCTAGAGCTCACTGTCTGGTAAGATGGTATGTACACTGCATCTCGTCTTTAACACAAATATGTGTAGCAGTTGAGAAGTCTTTGATGCTGGCACTTGTACATTTTTTTCCATCAAGAGTTAAAGATTAAGTAAAATTATTCTTTGTACTGGACCCAGGAAAGGAGTGCAAAAAAACCAACAGCGTGTTCTCTCTAATGCAAATTTTTAGCGTGTTCTAGGGAGATTGTTTTTATGTATAATTGTTACAGTTCTTATTAACATAAAGTAAAAAACTCAGGTCTGATAAACCTGGAAGTCCTCAGTTATTTTGTGTACAGTATTTGAATTCTGTTAGGCTCCAGCAATTTGAGATTGGAGAATCTGCAGCACTCTGTGCCCCCTCAGTTCTTAACCTGAGTTCTTGTTACTCTTACCAAATAACAGATTCCACAGTCTACTTGAGGCAGTTTGGTTATTCAGATTACAAGATTTCTAAAGATTCTGTGTTTCACCTGATCTGCTAAAGAACAGAAATGTGCTCTGTTTTTTTCTCTCTCTTAAGGTATGGCTTACGTGAGTTTGTGGTTATTGCTCCAGCCGCAAATAATGATGCGGTTCTTAGTGAATCCAAATGTAACCTTTTGCTGAGTTCCATTTCCATTGCATTGGGGAACACTGGCTGGTAGGTGAAAACATAAACCCTTTCATATGTCCAGGTGCAACTCTAACATACTGCTATTGTGAGGGGAAAAAGTATTAAGTTGTTAGCAAAATACAGCTAGAGTTTCTAGTATTTGCACCATAATATTGTTACAGATGATTTAAAAAGGTAAATTTCCCACAGAAACCTTAAAAACATTGATTCAGTGTGTTATTTATATTCATTACTGCTGTAAAACCTCAAAGGCTTTTTACAAGTTGCTAGAAGTTGTTGGAATAAGTAGTATACAAAATACAACTTCTGGAAGAGGATTTCTTCCCTATGTATGGTAACAGTAACTCTCTAATCTTCCTCATATTTAGACTGAAAATTAAGTAACTGAATTAGTGGATAGAGCTTTGCATGAAATCGTTGTTTTTTATAGTCAGGTACCGCTATTTGTGCAAATCCATCATAAGTGGCGACGAATGTACGTTGGAGAATGTCAGGGTGCGGGAGTTCGAACCGACTTTGAAATGGTTCATCTTCGCAAAGTGCCAAATCAGTATACTCATTTATCAGGATTACTGGATGTCTTCAAAACCAAGATTGTAAGTGCATCTGCATGTATATAAATGATAATAAGAACAATTATTATATATCCTGGCTGCTTGTATATTTGCTTCTGTCCTCTCAGGAGTGTTTTGGATTTTTTTTGTTTGTTGGTTTTTTGGTTGGTTTTTTTTTTTTATGGATGAGGCTTATTCTCCAGTTATTGCCAGTATCTACTGATAAAGAGTGAAAACTGCTGTGGGATTTTTTTTTTCACAGTGTTTACCCCCTTGTGTTCTTATTTTCTACTGCTGTGTGAAAGAATGCGTTGGTTTTATAGTCTCCTTGTAACAACCCTCTCCTCCCTCTCCCTAAAATAAATTCTTATTTTCCTCTTGAAAAGGAGAAGGAATGGTTGGGGTGGTTTTTTTTTATTCTGATAGTAGCTCTCCAAGCTAAGTTAGGAGTGAAGAACAAGATGAAATGTGAGGAGTCTTGCATTGAAACACTTGGTTATGGTGTGGTATGGCTGACTGCAGCTCTTCACAACTAATATTGATATTTAGCAATGTCCTCAAAACCCTGAGGAAAAAAGTCCTTCAAGAGAACCTAACACATTCTGTGTCAGAGTTACTTCTGAATTACCAGTTAAATGGAGCATATGAGTGTCTCATGTATTTTAGAAAGCTTACGTGCTTCCTTTACTGTGAGCGTCTTGTTGAACAATGGCTTTATTAATAGTACTTGAGGTGTTGCAGTTCTGATAGAATTAGCTCTGATACAATTAACTCTGATACAAGCTCTCATAACTAATTTATGTTCTAGGCCTGGGGTGTTTGAGAGGATGTACTCTTTAACTTTTTGTCTGATACTTTCAAGGGATGCCCTTTAACACCACTGCCTCCAGTTAACATGGCTATTCGACTTACATATGTGCTTCAAGACTGGCAGCAGTATTTCTGGCCACAGCAGCCACCAGGTGGGATATTTGTGTCCTCAGAATAACTTGTTTTTCTTTATAGAATAAGAATAACTTGCCTTGTTTTATATGAAATGTTTGTGTATTTTTCCAGAATAATTAAAACATTTTCTGCATTACTAGAAAAGGCTTCAGTTACAGCCAGGTACCATCCTACTGCCTGGGATGGGCAAGCAAGCCTGAAGCTACTCTGAATCATGTCTGTAGCTTGTGGTTTTGATAGATGTTTTGGTTTGGACTGTGCCTAGAAATATGGTTTGGGTTTGTGGTTCTCCCCCCCCCCCCTTTGTTTTTAATTTGTATGGCTTTTTTAGCATTTAGAGATGTAGTGACACTTCTAAAATAGTAGTATCTGTTTGGAGAGAAAAGGGTGACTGTGGATCTGTAAAGAATTCTGCCCTGAATTCCATAGGGAAAAGTTGGGATTCAGGTTCTGATAGGTGCTAAAACTTCCCAGGAGTATTTGTCAATTATTTCCATAAAGTAGCTGGATTTAATATTTAACTATTTTAGTTATTAACAAAGGGAAAAGGAGAAAATATTATATGGACCTCACTTGAGGTAGAAGTTTATGTTGTTCTTGTTTACACAGTACTACATAAGTCAAGTAGACTGCTTTTTTTTTTTTTTTTTCATGCAGGAAAAATTCTGATCAAGCCTTTTATTATAGTAGCCTTATCTGAGGGGGGGGGGAAAGTAACAAACAGTCTTGAATCTAAAGTACATACATAAGACATGATAAGCTTATGCCATAAGTGACACTGTTTGGCAAAAATGGAGTGAGTTTGCTTGGTGCACTCAATGAACTCGTGTGCTTGCTTGGTGGTAACACTTTGTTCATTGGGTGTCAAGGATTTGTTTTTAACACACCTATTTCTATATAGGCGGCTTCAGAAAATAAATTACAAACTTCTGTCTCAAATGTATACAAATTATACAAAAACGTAAATGTTGGTTCCTTCTTAACATACATTTTATTAGGGATGTGGTATTTTAGGCACAAGGTAGTGGAGCAATTAAAATGCCCAAGTTCTATACTTGACTTGGTAGTAGCTTTATATAGCAAGGTTAATTTATGTAGGGCACACTTAGACAGATTTCTCTGTGACCTTGGTCTGGTTACCTAATTGTTTGGCTTTAAGATATTTTTATTTATTTATCTTAATTTTTGTTGTTGTTGTTGTTAAAGCAAACCAATCCGAGGTATATTTTGAAGACCTCTGTAGTGAAATTGATCCTGGATGCTTTGTACTTAAGGAATGTTGAAAAAATATGTTTAAAGAGAATCCTGCTCTTCAGGGTCAGAGAAAATAAATGCTGCTTTAAGTGATATTTTCTCTTTCTAGGTAAACCATGTTTGCCTGAAGAACTTGGGAAGCTAGTTCTAAATTTTATTTTTTTATTCTTTCTGCAGACACAGAAATCAATCTTTTCTGTAGTCTCTTCAGTTGAGATCTCTGTTTTGTCATGAATGAGTTGTACTGCTCTGATCGTATCTCTTGATTTGAGCAGTTTGAATAAATTCTCCTCTAATTTTAAAGGACTCTGGTTAAGGAAGCTAGTGGTGTAGTGTTCTGCAGAAACAAGAGGTGGACAGCATCATCTTTGCTGCAGTTGCTACATGCACTTGTGGTTTTCTGTTCAGTGTCAAGACCTAGACCTTTACTTCGCCCTCACTTAATTAGCTCTTCTCAAATAAAACAAAAGAATTTAAATGTATCTCTTATCTTTAACGTAATTAAGTTATTCAAATACTTTCTATTCTAATATCTCACTTGTATGTAAGCAGTTTGCCATATGCATTTAAAATTAAGGCTTAGATGCTGAAGTAACATTATTATAATGGCATTGCAAGCCATTATCACCTATTTACATTTTTGTTCGGCGATGTGCCTATTTTTGGTTTATGTATTTGGAAGGTATAACATGGGAAGTGGGTGAGGGAGGCATCTTTAAGTTCCAGGGATGATAAGGAATCTCCCAGATTATTGTGATAAGCCTTTCAACTGTAGGAGATGTAACATATTCCTCTTCTCTTAAAATTGTCAGTCTTTTAGAAGTACTTGTTGTTTTTACTCTGTAGAGTTGCTCTTATGGAGTCTTCCTTTTCTGCTTGGAACTGATTTCATGACTAAATATTTTTATGGCAAATTTGCATCTGTTTGTACTTGTCAACATTAACTCTTTAAGGCTGCCTTTTTAGCTGTAATTTTTGCCTGTATGAAGGGAATAACCATCCCTCAGCACAGATGACACAAATTTTATCTGCCTTTTTGAATGTTTGTTGTGTGATTATTTCCCAGTTTTTGCTGGTAACAATTACATTGTGTGCTAGCATTGGTTATTTTTAATAACTCTGTCAGTTTAGCTGCTCAGCTATTCTCTGGTCATCCTCAATGCAAGGGTCTTTTTACAGTGAAATTAAGATGATACGCTTCTTAAGATATTCCTTAAATTCTGCATGGAAAATGTATCGATCTGTCTTCAGATATAGATGCTCTAGTTGGGGGAGAAGTTGGAGGCCTTGAGTTTGGGAAGCTACCATTTGGTGCCTGTGAGGATCCTATTAGGTAAGTTGCGAGTTCAGAAAACTGTATTTTATAGCTTCCTTAATGGATGACTTCAAGGTATGTTATTTCAAATCTTAGCTTTGCCTTCCTGTGACGTAGTATGTCCCTAGCAATTAATTATTCAAGTGTGCAAGAAACATCTGTGAAAAGTAATGGTCTAATAGGGAGTAAGACCATTTGCAAAATTGTCTAATCATATTCAGAGTTCTAGCTCAAATCTTTCACCATGAACTTCTGGACTACCCCATTTATCTCTGAAACTAGTATGCTGAAGTATACCTTAACTGGAGATAAACTTTACAAATGTGCCTTCATTCAAGGGTTGGACTTGCTCTCGTGTTTTACTCTGACATTTGTAAAGACTGAAACTGAAAGGGTCTGTAAACTGAATAATTACAATCTCTCTGTTCTCTTCTGAACACTCTGTCACCACACAGCAAATCTAGGGATCGTTTTAATGTATTGGACATTGTTTAATGCTGTAGGCAATTCATAAAGTTTGTTCCTTCCTCTGTACTTGGATATCTAGAATACAATGCTCAATGTCTCCTTTTATGGAGAGGAGTTGAGAGAGACCCATGTGGCAGGTGCTAGTGAAGTTTAGTGCAATACTAGGTTGACATGTGTAGAATAACCAAGAGAATGCATGCAGTGAGAAAATCATTGGAAAACATGCACGTTCTGGATGTAGCTGCAAAATACTTAAGGGGACTTAAATATGAACTATCATAAATGCCTTTCAAGATCTTAAGTGTGATGGAGAGAACACTTTGTACTAGCATTGAAACATTTAAATCTTGTTTTGTTTCAGTGAGCTTCATTTAGCTACCACATGGCCTCACCTAACAGAAGGTATAATTGTTGACAATGATGTTTATTCGTAAGTATTTTGTCTGAATTACAAATATCTGTAAGTGTACTTTATTAACTACTGCATTTTCATGTCATCTAAAATGTTGTGCATGGCTTTGTAAGTTCAAGAGAACCCATTTTGAGTGATAGAACATCTAATTTGGGAGAACACCTTTTGAAATGCGTTTTTGTGTGAGAAAATATTATCACACATCTCCATTTTTGGGCATATTCTTACGCTAGACTTGAAAGTCTTGCATATTGCATTTTTCCTGGGAAAGATGGTAAAGGAACATGGAAAGCAAATAGAATTAACTGATCGACATCCCTCTCCCAAAGCACTGTCGTCCAGGTTTTCTGCTAAGCCTCCTAAAAAGGAACAACAGTGTATACTGATATGTAAGAAAGAATAAAAGTTTTTTTTTTATTATTTTCATCAATACAAAAATAAGTTTCCAACATTAGTACACTTTAAAAGACTACAGTTTAGTTGTGTTGTAACTGAATTGTGCTCAGGTGTTTCTTATGTTACATATGTACATAAGAACATGGACTCTTGTGTGCATTTTAGTGTGTTTGTTATGTACTCCTTTGTAATATGGTGTATATCATGACTTCCATGACCTAACTAGCTATGACATTCCATTTATTGAGAATTATGCTCATCTCTTACGGTGGCAGCATGACACTTGTTGTTTGTGTGTGTTTGTTTGTTTGTTTGTTTTTTTTAAGTGACCTGGATCCTATTCAAGCACCTCAGTGGTCAGTGAGAGTTAGAAAAGCAGATAACCCTCAGTGTCTATTGGGTAAGACCTCAGAATTCCCTGTCTTCTCTTATGGCTTTTAAGCTATTAAATTGTGAAATTAGGATTGAATTGTTGATTAACTGATGATCTCTGTTTCCCCACTTATTTTTATGAGTGGACAATATTTTGGGCTTCCTTTTTGAGCGCATGAGCTTTGCAGAAACATGTTTCTGTGGTAGGTTATTCTGCATCTGTACATCATAAACTTTATTGCTGTTCTTACTTCATCAAGTTCCAGAGAATTAGCATTTACTCTGTGTCTTCCCTGAAAATTCAGGTTTCCTTAAGACTTAAAAGACTTAAATGCCTTCTGCAAATATCCTTCTCCTTAGTTGAATCAGCCTGCCAGGCGGGATTGGTACACCTGGAGACCTGTACAATTGTTTGTCCTTGCCTTTTCGCTTGTGGGGAAAAGGCCTTGAAAACTAAAGAAAATCAGTATGCTGTGTATGCTTCATCTTGGTTTGGGTAATGAAGTGGATTAAACTGCATGCAGAACTGTGCTCTGGAGAGATGGCTGATAGCTGCCTAGGTGTGCATTTTCCTAAGCTTTAATTATGTGACTTAAAGATGTGCTTCAGAACAAATTATCATGTTCTTTCAGATGAAAAGATAAAATTTACTGTCCCTTGGGCAGCATCATTTTGAGAGTTAGCTCCTTGTTCAGTGAGATTTTAACCGAGTGGTTGTTCAGAAACTTTGTTTCTATTACAGGTGACTTTCTGACTGAATTCTTCAAGCTTTGCCGTCGGAAGGAGTCAACTGATGAGATACTTGGAAGGTCTGCATTTGAAGAGGAAGGAAAAGGTAAAACTAGTCTTGTTGACTTGTGTTGTTTTTAATTATTTCATGTTATTTTACCTTCTCTATTCTCTTCCTGACTTCAGATTGATCAGCATTTATACTTGTAGCACTGACCAGAATTACAGAAAATGCCTAAGAGTTACATGGTATAACTTCTCATGAATCCTAGGCAAGCTTAGCTCCCAGAGGACAGTTGCCTCTGATATAGGTGGTTTGGTTTTGTTTTGTTGTGTTTTTTTTTTTTTTTTTCCCCACTGGAAAACAAGAGTTTACAATGTGACTAGTCTGTACAGGAGTTTGAGAGGCTTTGCTGTCATATTCTACATTTTAGAGAAAAAACAACCAACCAAAAATTTATGACCAGCAAGTCACACTTTATCTCAATAGTATAGATACTGACATCTTTTTGATGTCTCTGTCCCTTTCTTTTGTTTTTCTGGCTGTACATGGTGAACATTCCTTTCTTTCCTGCCTCTTGTCACCTTTTCTTCTCTACAAATATGGGATTATTCTGTGGTTATTCTTGGTCTTCGTTTTGAAGGAGCTCAATAGTGAGCTTAAAAAGGTGGTAGACTGAGTAGGGTATGTATTACTCCTAGTGCTTGAAACCCAGCCTCTTTAGCCTTATCTCCAATTTTCTGGAAATGTTTGCCAAAATGAAGTTTTTTTCAGTCTGATGATAATTATTCACTTAAATTTGTCTGCCCTCTTTTTAACAGTGTTAATTCATTTTACTGTAAGAGAGGTTCTAACGTTTACCAGCAGCAACTCTGGAAAACAATTTTTTTTTATTGGAGTTTACTCTGAAGACTCTAAAACAGAACAGTGCTTACACTATGTAAGGTTATTTATATATATATAGTGAATAATCCTGGATTTAAGGCTTAACTAAAGCTCTAGCATATGACTGAACAGTCTTTGTTTTCTAAATGTATTTTCTGGTATCCTGTATTAATAAAGTTTAAACACTGGCTCTTCAGCAGGCATTTGCTGATACTCTGCCAGTGTGCAGTACTGCTACAGGAGGTGGCAGGCACTACCCACAGCTAGTCCAGGCTAGGCTTCATTTAGTAAATTAAATCAAGGGCAGTCTGTGACTCCTTTGTGACCTCATTCTGCTGCTTATCTTTGTGACTAAGAACAGTGAATATCAGGTATGAAACCTGACAATGCAGGGGTCTAACTCTGGTTGACAGGGTATTAAAAATCAATACAAGATAAATAAACCAAATATGACAGGTGTTTTTAAAAAGAGAGATGGTCTTGTGATTTTTTTTTTTTTTTTTGGGCTTTATTCTCATTACTTTTATTTTATTTTATAGAGGTTGCTGATATTACCCATGCTTTGTCAAAGCTCACAGAGCCAGCACCAGTCCCGATCCATAAATTATCAGTCACAAACATGGTTCACAGCGCAAAGAAAAAAATTCGCAAGCACAGAGGTGTAGATGAATCACCTTTAAACAATGAAGTTCTGAACACTATTCTTCTGGTAAGAGAACTATCCATGCACACTAAATTCATGTTAAGTATGTCTCATGTTTCCACTGATGCATTTGCTTTATAGTTTGTAGCAGGATTATAAATAAAAGTGACTGATGTCAGTTCCATTCCTTGAATTGTATTGATCAGCTTTTTGAAACAGCCCAACTTTGTTACAAGTCTGTGCAATATGAGAGGACTGAAAATGAGCTCTGAACTCTGCTAACAGTTTTAATTATAAGGACAGCTGGGATGTAACCAGCAGTAATGTTGGGAGAAAAAGTGGAAAAAGCCGGAATAACATGCTGATGGAAGTTTTTGGACTTTTTTTGTTTCTTCAAGTTCTTATTTCCTGATGCTGCTGACAAACTCGCAGATGGATTTGAAAGCAGGACTAGCACTTCAGCAGGAAACAATCCTCCTCCAGAGAATGAAGATTATGTAAGTTTTCCTGACTGGCGCTCATGAGGGAGAGAAAGCAATTCAGAGTGTGTTCACACAGACTTTGCTGTGTTTGTCCTATGACTTGTAATAGATAATGTTTGGAAAGAAGAACTTGCCTCTGTGGAATCTCTAGGTAGAAATAATGATCTCTTTTTTTTTTCCCCTTCTAATTTCTTTTTTGTCTTCCTAAGACTGTCATTTTTGGTAGCTTACAGGATTGAAATGTTACTTAGCCGCTTGTATTGAGAAACAGGGAAGAGATCATATGGTCTTGGAAAAAATACCACTGTTTCTATATTTTCCACTTTCTTTTATTTCTTATGTAGAATCTCTTCAGTCAGTTTAAATCTGCTCCTTCTGATAGTCTGACATACAAACTAGCTCTATGTCTTTGTATGATAAACTTCTACCACGGAGGAGTAAAAGGAGTGGCACATCTTTGGCAAGAATTTGTGTTAGAGATGCGCTACAGATGGGAGAACAACTACCTTATTCCAGGGTAAGAAGTGTTGGTTTGGTTTTTGTTTTGTTTTTTTCCTGGTTACTTTGTCTTAGAAAAGTGTTGCTTATTTTCAGAATTAGAGTGAGGTCACTGTGACTTTGAAACACTGTTGTTTTTAATTGCAAATACTATCCTGTTTTTATTGCCCTTCTTCCTTAAAGCAAGAAAGGATAGGGTGTAGGAGAAGCTTCTGTGCTCCCCTTTGAAAGCTTTGAGATGCCTGGAGGAAGGTCAAGTCAAAGAGCACTTCGTTGTGTGAATGAAGGGGGGCGGTGTAGGAAAAAAAGCTTACATGAATGCTTGGCTTCCAGTTTATCATTAGATGACACTGAAGGAGCTGATATAGTTAGAAACACCTTTCCTTTGTAGTGCAGTTTTGCTGCTTTTCTAAGGGGGCTGTTCAAAGTTCCTGCTGATGTAGGAGCCATTTCAGGCAGCTAATTCTGTCTCAAGTATTCCAACCCTTCCACATTACATCTGCTGTGGCAGAGCTTGTTGTGGACCAAGTGAAGGATTCTTCCAAGCTGAAATATCTATGTAGAACAAAAATGTTTGCTTTTTTTTATTAATTTTCTTTTGTAAATGGGATGAACTGGATTTTTATTTACCAGTTTGCACTTTCAAGTGGTTACACTAATGAATAAAGTAGAGCTTGAAATATAGAGAGATCACTTTACTGTATCACTGCAGCTTTAAAGTCAAAGGTGCTTAAGTTCTGTTAGAAAACAGTTACTCTTTTAACATCCAAATGGAAAATTGACAATGAAATACAGTGTGTCAGTGTCATACCAGTGTGAATGGTCTTGAGCTTCAGAAATGACCTCTAGGAACAAAGTGTAGTTTAACTTGCTCAGTCACTAGCTTGTCTTCTGGGACCATAGCAGAGTTCGTAGTCGAAGTGGTGGGGGTGGGTTCAGTGTGGATATTTGCCCCACTTTTATTTCATATGATTTAAGACCACATGTATGTGAAAGATTGAACTTGATAATTGATAATGGTTACACTTCTACCTTTTGTTAGATTAGCTAATGGCCCTCCAGATCTGAGATGCTGTTTACTGCATCAGAAACTTCAGGTAAATATCCCAAATTTAAGAATGATTTTTCTCCTAAGGAAACTGTCAACATTACAGCTAAATATATTGTTGGGGTGTAGATGTAGTTACGTTTGTACTTTTGGGTCTGGACTTCTTTTCTTGGGAAAATCTTTTGTTATAGCAACAAGTTCAATGGAATTGTTATCTTTCAGAATTGTAAGAGCATTTTGGTGACTTTCCAAGTTTTTCTGTGATGTTGTTTCTATAAGACAAGTGATTACTAAACATTTTTTTTTTTTTTTTATCCCTTTAACTTGTCAGATGTTAAACTGTTGCATAGAAAGAAAGAAAGCAAGAGATGAGGGGAAAAGGGGGAGTACGTCTGATCGTTCACCTAGTGGTACTTCTGGTGATGCTGGAAAAGGAGTTGACCACTCTGGAGATAACCCTGATAAGGAAAAAGAAATTGGCAAGTCTTGGGAATCATGGAGCGACAGTGAAGAGGAATTTTTTGAATGTCTAAGTGACACAGAAGATCTTAAAGGGAATGGACAGGACAATGGAAAGAAAGGGGGAGCAAAAGAAGGCAGTAAAGAGCCTGTTAACTTAAAACCAGAAGGTCGTCTGCATCCACATGGAAAACTGACACTGCTGCACCCAGGAGAGCCTCTCTACATTCCAATAACACAGGTTGGGTAGCCAGATGTGCAGTATGACTCTCAGGCAGTATGGCCTGGGCTGTGAATTGTACCTTATCCGTGGTTAAAATTGTGAAGTGCTTTTGGCCTAAGAAATTGTTTTCCATTTTTAAAACTTGATGAAGTTGTTAAACTGAAATCTCAGTGGTCTCTGTTTTATTGGAGAATGGCTTTCCTTACCAAACTTCACTCAAAAATATTTTTTAACCAAGAATTAAGCTGTCTTGCCTACGTTGAATTCGAGTTCTTTTTTATTTCCAGCTCTTGAGGCATCTTCCATCCCCTCCTTACTTTCTTTCCTGGAAAGTAGGAACCGTCATGGTCTTTGCACCGCAAAGATTTCTAGCTGACTGATCATCCAAAACTGGATCAGATTTGCTGGTGGTTTTTTTGCAAAGGGTTGTTTGGTTGGTTGGTTTTAAAAAAAAGTATTTCTCAACTGATACCTAAAAGGTCATACTTAGTGGGTTTTGGAGCCATTATCTAAAGCAGGTTTACCATCAAGCAACTAGAAATCTTACCTGCCACAGACTGTCTTACAGAGTGACTAGGGATGAATTAGGAAACAGTGGTGTCAGAGGAAGTAGTTTGAGATCAGCTATGCATGAATAATACAGTATTCTTCAGTCACTTGAGAGAAGTTATTTTTAATGAATTTTGCTTTGCGTGGGTAGAAGGCATGAGCACAGGATAGTCAGGCAAAATGTTGTCAGTTATGTGCTGACAGTATCAACTGCAAAAATTCTGCATTGCTTTAGGAGGATTTTCATCAGTCTCAACAAAACAATATCAGTCAAACACTTCCCGGACTTCATCTGGGTTTTGGCATTTTAACAATATATCCATATATTGTTGCTTCATTCTCAGGTTGTTTTCTATTTTAGTTTCTTTTTGTTCCTGTTGTCTTCAGATGCACAGCTTTAGGCTGAACAGTTTAAGCAGTAGAAAGTTAGGATTGTTTCCTTTGACTGCTTTATTCAAAGTAGAATGAATTTTTGATGACAAGGAGCTTTCCACCCTTTTCTTAGTAAGGGCTAAGCCTAGGAGATGCTATTTGTAAACTTGTATTTTTTGATGTTGCAGGAACCAGCACCCATGACTGAAGACTTGCTGGAAGAACAGTCTGAGGTACTGGCAAAACTGGGGACGTCAGCAGAAGGTGCACATCTTCGGGCGCGCATGCAGAGCGCCTGCTTGCTCTCGGATATGGAGTCTTTTAAGGTAGTAGTTGAAGAATTCTATGAGACTGCTTCTTGCTTGTGTTGAACGATTTTTAAAGGTTTTTCTGATGATTCCTGCCCTAAACAGTTTCAAAATAGTAGAAAGTTGAAGATAAAACCCTATTGATAGATTTTTTGAAGCATTCTGAGTTCTATGACTATCCAGTCTGTTAGGCTGTAATGCTTCAGTAAATTTGCACACTGTCTGTGGCAGAGAGAAAAAAACCCAAACCATGAAGTTGATAAATTGGGAATTAAAACTCTGACAAGCCCATATGAAATTATGTCAGAAGAAAAGAGTCTTGAATCAAAATTACATGTGCCTCCCTCCCACCACCCTGTGGCTTTGAGTATCTCTCACCTGTACTTTCCACTGTTTCTAGCTTTGTAAAATGCACCTTTAATCACACTCCAAATGGAGAAGATGTAACGGTGCATAAAGAAAATATCTATTGACATGTTCACTGTTCTGTATTTCGACTTTGAGGAGGTGGGTGTAATTTTTATGTATAGTTGAAGATGTTCGTCCTTCAGTAGGAAGGATAAGTTACAACTATTTATAAGTCCTATACAGCTGTTGATCACATCAGGACTGGACTAGCTGTGGTTTTGTGTAATTTGTTCCATTTCTTTTCTGAGCTCTGCAGAGGGAGCTAAGAGCACATACACTGCTCTCATCAAAGGATCTCAAGACTACAATCAGGAGATTCTGTCATGAAAAATAGCTATTTTCTTTTTTCTTTTTTCTTTTTAAGTAAAAGGATACAGATGTATCCTTTCACAAAAAATTGTGAAAATTCATATTTATTGCATGTATTGGGTACCAGATAGGAGCTTGATGTAACAGTGTAAGTTTGAGCTTCCCTGTTTTTTTGTGCGTTTTTTTTTTTCATGCTGGTTTGGGTTATACCTCTTACCATTGTCTTGATTTATGGTTTATCCACCTCACCCTGACAGGTCCTTTTCCTGGCATGCAGTTTGGTGACTGGGAGCAGAATTCCTCGAGTTCTGGCTCCTTGCCCATGCTCTCTACCCACTAAACGTATTACCTTCCTTCCTACCCAGATTATCATGGTTTTATAGGATTTTTCAGGCACAAATTTTATCTCCTCTTTATTCCAGGCAGCTAATCCTGGCTGTTGTCTGGAGGATTTTGTGAGGTGGTACTCCCCTCGGGACTACATTGAAGAGGAAGTGGTTGATGAAAAGGGGAATATAGTAATTAAGGGTGAGCTGAGTGCCCGAATGAAGATTCCCAGCAACATGTGGGTAGAGGCCTGGGAGACAGCAAAACCTGTCCCAGCACGGAGGCAGAAAAGACTCTTCGATGATACTAGAGAGGCAGAGAAGGTAAAAAGTTCTGTGGGCAGTGACAGTCTCATCTGTAATGCTTATAGCAGCCCCTTCCTCCTCCTGCAAGATTTAAACATTAATATGCCATTGCATCATATTGTTGGAGTTATTAGACTGTTTTGTACATGACTTGAGGTTAATCAGAAATTCTTGCTGCTGTACGAGTCTGTTTGAAGTATCTAAAGTAATTGGTGTGTGGAGTGTAACTTCACATGTGGTATTACTTTGGTGCTTTGAATTATTAATAAATAAAACAGATTTTTATCTGCATCTGTGCATTAGGAAACTAAAGCATTCTTAAAACTTAATTATGTTTAGTTTCATTCTAACCTGTTGATTGTAAGCAATCGTTGAGGATGTGTGGAAAAGCTACCTTCTGAGTCCTGCCATACAATGGTGCTCCCTTCTTGTGAATTCTTCACTGTAGGTGCTTATCCTTGTAGTTAACATTATCTTCGGGAAGAGGTGTTAATCAGTAATGGATTAAATTTTCTGTTATTATAGGTGCTTCATTACTTGGCAATTCAGAAACCAGCTGACCTTGCAAGGCATCTTTTGCCTTGCATCATCCATGCAGCTGTACTCAAGGTAAAGGAAGAAGGTAAATAATGTTTAATTATTAAGGTATTTTAGGGCAAGCACTGATGCAGTAATTACAGTGTCTTCATTTATTTTCCTCCTAACAGAAGCACTAGAAGATATATCTTCAGTTAAGAAGATTATTAAGCAGATAATATCGCATTCCAGTAAGGTTCTACGATTCCCCAATCCAGAGGACAAGAAGTTGGAAGTAAGGCATTTGTACTGGGTGGGGCTGAAAACCTGATAGACTTTTACGCTGTTCATGGGAGTGCTGAAAGAATGTCTTTTTAATTTTCACTGTTACTGAACCCCTGCAGGAAATCATTGCTCAGATTATGAGTGTGGAAGCTATCATCGCCAGGGCCAGGTCTCTGAAAGCAAAATTTGGGGTAGAGAAATGTGAAAATGTGGAGGAGAAAGAAGATCTACAAAGGTGACTGATTATATATATAACATTGGGGGATTTTTTTAACCCCTCCCCCCTGCCTTGTTGTTTTGATTTTCCTCTAATGCTCTTTTCTTGTAGTGTCAAAATTTGGGACAGATGGAAGTGGTGGCAATACAGAAATACTAAGGAATCATATTTAGAAGCTATAAATATTAGGTGTCCCTGTCTGTAGGCTACCTAGCGCTACCTGAAATGCCCCTCAGAGTAATCACCTCTTTGAAAACATGTGATACAGATTACTTCAATGGAGTTTGGTTTTATCTTGACAGTACCGGGGATTTCTTTTTTTTGTGTGTGTGTATGTAAAAGGTATATTTGATGAGCTTTGTTACAATACAGGTAAAATTAGAAGGACTGGGAATTTAGTATTTTCTGTAGCTAATATGGAATGAAATATCCCCCCAAAGCTACATTTGCTTATCAGAGTCTCCTTACTACTTTGAAACATACTACCAAGGAACCATATGAATGAAAAGTTAATTGAGAAAGGTTCTTTCAGAGGCTGAATTGCAGTTTAGGTGTAAATTGGCCCTGCTGCTGGAGTTGCAAGGTGAACAGCTGTACAGCCCTGTCTTCCCTGGGAGGGGCTGTGTTCAGCCTGGGTTTGACCTGCCTTGTCCATGAAAGAACATGCTTGTATTAGCATGAAAGGGCAACGAGGTAGGAGGGAACAACTGAAGACTGAGGGGGATTTAGTCTTTAGGGTAGAGGGATGAAAAGGTGATGATAGTGTTTGAGTAAGGTGCTGAGAAGTCTCTGGGGTTTTTTTTCCTTAAACTTGCAGAACGGACAACTCTTGTGAGTGTCTGCCTGTTCTCGCTCTGTGCAGACGAGGCTTGGTGGAGACCTCTGCACAGGAAACAATTCTGGGTTTAAGTTAACAAACTGGATACAGCTGAGAATTAAACAGTTCTTTTCCCTTTTCAATTATTTGTGCCACCAGATTTGTAAACTCTCTCCTGGAGCAGCCAGAAGTGTCGGTTATTGGTGCAGGAAGAGGACCTGCTGGTAGCATTATTCACAAGCTGTTTGTGAATGCTCAGAGGGTAAGAGAGAGGTTTTGACTGCTTTGCAGACACTTCTGATTTAAGCAGTATGAGGCAATAACTTGTCATGATGCCAGTTTATTTTGTCTGTATATGTGCATGTATTGTCATAAATGTGCTTGAGGTGTTTTTGTGACATTCAACGTGATTTTGGCAGTAACAGAACCTTGCAAGACAAGAGAAGAGTAGATGACCTGAGAGGTGAAAAGATGAAAGCCAGCTGGGTAGACTGGGGTGTCATTAATGTTTGATTTACTTCAAATGGTAACATCAGCAATGCCATTGCTGCTTTACTCAAGGTACACTATATGTGCAACATCACAGCAAGAACAATCAATTTTGTTGATTGTTTCACATAGGAAGGTAGAGAATCATGTTGTAATATTAAATATTTTAGGAGTAACTGGCGTACTGAGGCAGATTTCAGTTCTTTTCCAGCACACCTCTGTGTTCAGTTTACTTACTGCCAGCGTTGCGTCTGTTTTCTGGAAACCCTTTGCCAGCATACAATGGTGTAAATATTCCCTTTTTCTCTTTAGCAGTCTTTGTAATAATTAGTCTTGAAGCATTGATTTCCAAACTTCTTGGACTGTGGTCAGCCTTCAGTTTCTGGCAGAATTGCACCTATTTGTAGCATCAAACTAACTCCAGTTTCACTACAGGGGTGGTAATAAGGTAGCATAGTACTGCAGAGATCTTAGTGCCTGAAATCCTGTTTGGAAATCAGTGCTGGATGAACATTGCGATTGGGTATTAAACACTTTTAAGGTATGGATGCTTTTATAATAAGCTGTATTTTGCAAGTCAGCATAAAAAGGATCATTCTGAAAAATGAAAATCGGAAGGTTTATCGTTTTTATCTAGTCTCTAGGGAGAATCTGGTTGCAGATCTCACCGTGGCAGCCAGCCTTATTTACAGACTTCCCTGTGAAGCCCAAGATGTGCCCTGTGAGCGTACGCAAGTGCGTGCGCTTGCCTCTCTAATCTTGAGGCGTGATGTTTGTACAGCTGAGTAAGAGTTTCTAGCGTTAATATTTGATAAAGGTGTATGTCAATTTCTAGGGGTTTGTTTCTTTTGAAAGATCAGTTACTGAACTAGGTTATAGATACTCATCACTAGTAGTAGCTGGTCACTGTTAAGACTTCTTAGTGGGACAGGAGCTAAGTTGCTACAAAACCCACTTGTGTTGAATCTCCCATGAATTATTTCAGTAGAGAGACATTTGGTAAATAGCAGTTGAATGACTTCCTTGTTCATTACCTTTTGAACCTGGACTCCTCTCTGTGAGTTGTGTAAAATATGTTGTTATATTCTCCAGTTTTCTCAGGAAAGTTATGATGGCAAATGCATGTTCTTGGAAGTAGCGTGCATGATATCTCTTAAACCTACAATCTCCTTCTAACCTCTTGTAAGTCACCTCTGACTTGCCTTTGTTTCTGTCTTTCATCACTGGTTCTTTTCTCATCCCTTTCCAAGCTGACTGAATCTTCTGATGAGGTAACCAACTTTGTCCCTCATTTCCCACTCATCTTCCTTAGCTGCATAGAGCTAACCTTTTGGGCGAATACAGTACAGCAGCCTGATTTAGATTGTACTGTTGTTCACATATTAAGCATAAAAATAATGTTGTGTTTCCAGAATGGTTTTTCTCATTCACGGGCTTTATTTGTAGAGTTTAACAGGTAGTAAAAAGAGAAATCTTTAAAAACAACAAAAAGCAAACTTTTTCAAGTGAATATTAACTTTTTTTTGATGCTGAAATATGTGGCATTGCCTTTATATTCTCTGTTGCGATCACTTTTTTTTTGTTCGCTGAACAGCCAAATGTTTTGCAGGGGGAGATGGGCAGTACCTGAATATTGCAATCTAGATATCAGTTCTTGCTGAAACTACTGAACTTTTTGTACAGAAATACGGAGAGGTTTGGGGAAGAACTGGGGTAACAGTGCGAATAAGGGTAGCACAGAGAACATCCTCTCTGTTGGTCTCCTAGAATTGTTCTTGTGGCCTTTTCCTGGTGACTTTCCCCTGGCACAGGCCGCAGAGCTCTGAGCGGTGCCAGTCCCACACCTTGGGGAGTGTGTGGGGGAGAGGGAGGGAGCCGAGGGGCCACTAGGGTCATCCAGTGGGTTCTGCCACACCTTGTGTATGCTTACATAAGGGCCCTCTAAGGTATCGGGGGCTGTGTATGTATATGTAATTAGGGATTGTTTATTGGGCCGATTGCAGCCCTTCTTCCAGCATTCAGGCCTCAGTGTTGCTGCTGCTCACTGGCTCTGAGGCAGTGCTTTTGTTGGGGACAGCACAGTGTCTTGTTTGCTCTGTGATGTCATTGCACCAAGCCTCTCTCTGGCTGTGGAAAGAACATATTGAAGTAGTGTAAGCCTGAAAAGGCAGGTGACAATTTGTCAAGACTCTGGTGGTGGCACTGGATACTTTTAAAAGGAGGCTGGCTTGGGCTTGTGGAGCCAGAGAGCTGAGGAGAGAGCCCTGCTTGAAACAAGGGGCATTTTGTCTGGTCAAAACCCTCACTTCACACTGCCAAAAAATCAGGAGCTTCACCATCCACACATGGAGGTTCTTCCATCCAGTTGTGTGAAGTTGATTTCCTGGCATCCCATTAGTGTCTTGCTCTGTGTGCACATAAAGCCTCTTGGTGTGTTTGCCTTTTCTAACCTTCCTCTGTTCCTCCTATGAAATATTTTCTGAATCCTAATGTTACAAACCAGCTTGCCCTGTAATAATACCTCTGCCCTTATTTAAGGTTTCTGCAGTGCCTCCGCTCGATGAAGAATCGAGGAGACCAGGTTCACCAGAGGAGCGAAGACTCAATACAGGGGCTGCTTCAGATTTCCCACCACCCACAGGTCGTGAGGTTATTCTGCGCACAACCACCCCCCGCCCCGCTCCTTACTCCAAGCCGCTGCCCCAGCGCATGTACAGCGTGCTGACGAAGGAAGACTTTCGACTTGCGGGTGCCTTTTCAGCAGATACAACGTTCTTCTGATGTAGCCAGCTGCGTTACCTTCTCTGTTTCCATGAGTAGTGTGATATTCGTATTTCTGTGGGGAAATTAACTGGCGTGGGGTGATTGACAGACGTCACTAGTGGCCGAGGGTCACCTTCCCAAGAGCAGAACTGGAGTGGCAGCTGAGGAGGATGCCTGTAGCAACTCGTAACTTGGAGGTCTGGAATGGCTTCACAAGTAGTTTTAATTGGATCTTTGGGGAAGAAAGTTTGTCCAAAGGGAGTTTTGTTTTGTTTTTTTTGCATTAGCTTGTTTAATAATGGACAGGAACGGGCTGTGTGCAAATACATCATGGGGAAGTCCACGCGGTCTTAATCAGACTTTATCAAGTGACATTAGTCTGCTTAATGTTTGCACATAAATTTAATTTGTATTTATTGCTAATCAAATATTGAGCCCACTATTTTTTGGTTAATCACCAAGTTGCAAATAGTTCTACGCTAGCCTTATTTAAAGTATACAGTATGCTCTAGTTCATGCTAAACTCTCCCACCTGTTGTCCAAAAAGATCTTGTCTTGAACACTTTTCCCAAACAGAAATCAATACGTTTGGGGCTATAACTGGACAGTAGCTCAATAGCCTGAAGTGGCTCACGGATGGTTTTGGATGTTTCATATCCTGCCCTGCGTGTGAGGCCAGAGCTGTATGTAAAGGACATGTACAGAGGCGTTCCACTGCAAGCAGCTTGCCGGTATGTAGAGAGACCGTCTGAACACATTCTGTGCTCTGATCTGATCCAGTGCAACAGTTCTGTCACCTGCTGTAAGCCAACCCCACCAGATTTCACGCAGGCAGTTACACGTATGTGCCAATGTTGCTTCACAGTGATCTTTGTGTGTTTCAATCAACAGGGGCAAAAGGTCAGCATCACTTGACAAAGTGAAATGTAGAAACAGCTACAGTATTGTTGATGTTACTCAATAAATCTGAACTTATTCTTGGGTATCAAACTTCTTTGGGTACCAGCCATGGTTTTGTCAAAATACTTTTTAAACAGCATCCTTGCATACTTTGGCCTAGGAACAGCATTGTTTAGGAATGTGACTACAGGAAGTAGAGACGGTTAAGTTCTGCCTCAAATAGCAGGGTCCCTGCTGTTAGCCTAAAAGGGGTCAGGGGCCAGATCCTTTCCCTCCGCTAAGCTGTATCAAGTACAAGTACATTTTTCAAGATAAAGTCCATTTTCTTCAGAGAAAATCTTGTCACAGCATCTGTTCTCCAGGCTGTTTGTGTTTTACCTGAGGCAAAGCCCTTTGATAAAAGGGATGAGCAAGACAGAGACCAATTTAGCTGCTGTTTAACTGTCTAGCTTCTCTAAAAGAACTGCAGGAGGCTAATTATATGTATAATCTTTAACTTAAGCTTCTTTCCCTCATACACTTTGTTTCCAGTCCTGTCTCCCTGATGTTTTACATGAAAATGTGAACTGCTGTAAAACTTGAAAATCCCTCATTATCAGGCTGTTCTTACTTGGTCTTTTAAGCTGCTGAAGAGACAATTCATGCTTAGGGAATGCAAACCTCATCTAACACTTTTTCAGCAAAGACACCTTTAGGTAACTGCCTGGAAAAATTCCAGTTAGTTTTACTCTCTAGAAAGGGGTGCACTCACGACACTACCTTAGAATGTTTAAGACTTCAAGAATTTTTCTTCTCAGCAGGATAACCCAGAAACCTTTTCAGCTTATTTTAACTAGATGTACTTGAAATTACAGTCAGGGACTTTCAGGAAAAAAAGGTGTGTTGTGTGTGGATGTGCATTATGAACTTACTACTCCCTTAAAGCATCCAAAGGGTGGGGAGAGATGGATAAAGCACTTCAAAAATCACCAGGAAAAAGAAAAATGTGTTTATTTGACATAGCTATACAAAAAGCCACGTACTCGGTCCGAAAATAACCATCATCTCTGCAATCTTGTTAAGGAGAATATGACTGTAGCATTTGCCAGAAACTACTTTTGATAATTAGTAATAGTTACTGTTCCTTATCATTAATAAGATTTTTAATACAAGCTGGTTTAAGTAAAACTGTATTTCAACAAACATTCCAAATGCCTAAGTCCTTTAAGTCAGGCTTAGGGTCTCAGTCAGCCTTTCGTAGCTGATCAGAACTGTGCAAGACAGTTTCAGAAGACAGAAATAACACACTCATACTATTTTTGTCATAATAGATATCAGAGCCTGTGTTCTCTCCAGCAGTTTTGATACGTGAACAAAGAAAAAACTAAGATACCCTCTTGGTCCAGAATTGGTCTCCAATACAACTGAGCCCTGTAAGACTGAGGGAAGTTTCAATAGCACTCCTTCAACTTCTTTTCATCTGTAACTCCCCTGTAATAGGAAGACAGCACTGCTTCAAAACTGCATTCACCTTTCACCCAGAAAGAAACTGCAGGATCATAAAATGTAACCATGATCAAATACTTCAGGTGCGCTCACTCAAGGCCCTCTGACTGTGTTAGAAAGGGTTTCTTGGCTTTAAGTCTTATTTTCTTCCCTCTACCAGCAACATAATAGACTACAAAGATTACTTAATTTTTTTTTAAATCACTGCATGAGGAAAACTATGTCACTGTGCTGGTTTCTGATGTATAATGTAACAATATATTTTGCATTTTACATCTTCACAAAAAATTTAGTGATGTCACAGCCATACTTTGTAGCCAAAGAACGTCTCTTCAGCTGGCTTCTTTCCTTGGCCTGTTTTGCGGTTCTCTGCAAAAGAGAGAGATGTGTCCACTCAGTAAGTATTGTTACCTGGCAGCAACATGCTCGAGGGACATTATATTTCAGTCTAGTTTTGGGGTAGACCACATAAGATGCAAATCTTTATTAAGGTGACATTCTGAGGAAATGGTTGTATTGTAACAGTTTAATGCTACGTTTCCATCCTCACCGTAGGGGAGGAGAGGCTGGGAGCACAGGGGTTGTCCAGCTGGTCGTCCTGGGGGACCTAAGTGTGGTCTGCTGCAAGGCAGGGCAGGAGCTATGGGAGCCAGGGGAGGAGGCCTCACCCCGAGGGGTCAGCGAGGGGAGATGGTACTGGACTGCACAGGGTGGTGCTGAGCAAATGTTCTGAGTCAGGGGCCAGGCTATGTTACCTCTAGGGGTCCCTGGGCCCAAACTACCTCTGTGATGATAAATATCTCCCATATCCGACAGCATTTCCCCGTGAGAGGGTGAGGACCTCTGGCCATACCCTACTGACCTCTCTGTGGCAGACCGTACACAGTGTTTGCAGGTTTTCCAGGGAGCACTGTCCTCCTCCGCTGTAAACGGGCTTGATGTGGTCTACCTGCCAGAACTGGCCTTCTGTCGGGTTTGTTATAATTTCATTCAACTGCAGTAAACATAAATACAATCATTCAGGGAAGTAGCTATCTATAGTTTGCATCAAAGAAAACAAGCATTAGCACTTTTTAATTCCCATTGGACCAGCAAACAGCTGTTGATTTTAGTTGGTGTATTTTCACCGAGCTTGCAGCGTGCCAAAGCACGTTGCCAAGGAAAGGTTCAGTTTTCTTGATTGGTACAGTAAGTTATCCTCATTTTATAGAAACAGCTAAAACTGCACAACAGTTTAAAGCGGCAAACTCGAAGTAGGCGGTTGTCATTTAAGTTTTTGATGGAGACGGTGGGAATTGTTATAAGGAGTGCTGTATCTAACCTTAGCTCATAAAGCCCTGTGTCAGCTTTCAAAAAGGTAACAAGCACAACACGGAGTTCTGTTCACTGAGCAGGCTCTAAGAAACCCCACCTCCCCTTCTCAAGTCTTTTATTTTAAAAAGTTGCAAGCAACAAAGCTGATCTCGTACATACAAAAGACAGTAAGTGACCTTTTCTTTTGCAATATTCAATGTGTGTCTGCAGAATTTATTTAAACAATTTAGAGCCAGTAGCTTCTGAAGCAGAATTTCAACTTTGGAGCAGAAAATGAAATAGTTTCTGACTAAAACTACAACTTCATGTTGGAATGTTCTCCCTCCCTGCTCCATTGCCTCCAAGTCAGTGAAGAAGCAACTGCAACCGTGGAAGAAGGGTGATAGTTTGTAATACGTTTGGAGGTGAGTCTGTACCTAGAGAAATACAAATATAAATACACAGATTTGCTGTTACTGCTTAAACTCCAGCACTGTTACCTGCCCCAGCGGAAGGTGAGACATCCAAGAACTCTCCAGAAGCTTCTTACGCTGACTCTTGGGTGCATCTCTGACGCTGAGATAAAGCTCCTGGGCGTTTTGATTACAAAACTGGCAAACGCCATGTTCAATTTCAAACACTTTAGTCCTAAGGTAGCTCTGACTGGAGCGAATCAAGAAGTCCTCCTGGCAGGTGTGAGAGCAGAATCGCGTGTCCCAAGCACGGGCCTGGCAGCCTGGCTCCAGCTCTGCTGTCGTTGGCTGTTGACAGCTGAGGCAGAGGGGGTTCCCCTGGCTGTCCAAGGCTTGCAGATAGCCTCTGGATGAGGAGAAGCCTTTGGCTTCAGCCTGCTCTGAAGAGGAAGCTGATGGGCCTGTTCCCTTTTCTGAAAGTAACCTGTTTGCAAAGACCAAAGTACAGCTGTTAGTGAAGGAGATACTCAGCAACACCATTCAGCAGGGTTTTATTACACACTGTATATTTCCATGAAATACCTTTTATGCTCTGAAATACCAATTTTAGTTGAAATAATATTTTGCTCCAATTGATACCTGCACAGATCAAATCATCCACTTGGTTTATCTTTTCATTTAAACAAAATTTGACCATACAACAGATTTTCCTTTTGTGCATCTGACTACATTTCCACATGTACACTGAATTATTAGCTGAAATAATGCAGCATTGATGATGAAAGGGTGGTTTCTATCAGGCATATGTATGTACACATATAAATGTAAAGTGTTTCAGCTCCTCTTTAACAGAAGTAAAAATATCAAATAGCCTGGTTTCTCTGTGCAACCTTCCCAGCTTTCCTTCTCTAAGCAAGGCTTACCTCCAGGCAGGATGCACACTGCTTGTTTAAGAAAATGTCAAAGGGGATCTTCTGTCTAGAAGTTTCATGTTATCCTCTCCCCTTTTCTAAATTTTGAGGCAAAACAACAGAAAATTTCGAGTCCCCAATTTGCCGTTGACATCACAAGCAGACCTGAGCTAACATTCTTTTTTCCTTAACTGAATTTTGTAACTATTTTCTTGTTTCGTTTTATCAGACTCAGTTAATCAGCGGCTATATCAGCAAAAAAAAGATGTAGTCTAAACTGTAAACACAGCTCGTTAGCATTACAGCAAGTTTCTTACCTAAACACTGTACTTCAGCAAGGTAAATGCTCACAGCAAATAGTCTTGCTACCTTAAAAAAAAACCCCCACAAACCTGTGGAGAAAAAGCTTAATCACCTTATTGCATTAATAAACTTACTTTGTGGAATGACGTGATTGTTCAATAGAAGCATTTTCATTCTCCAGACAAACCCCACTTTCTTTGGAGATGAGGCGCACGCTGCCCCCACTGCTGCTGGCTTTGCTAAGTGAGGCTGCTGCTACGTCTTCCTTGGTCACGTACCTAAAATAATTCCAAAGTCTGTCAACATTCTGCAAGGAAACAATCTCCTTCTATTTGCTCTTGGCTGCAGCAATAGTCTCTTAAAACACTCCTCATTTCCCAGATGAGAAATTAATGAAGCTTGGGAAAACATACTTCACCATAATACTTCTTTCTGAAATAAGATACAATTTTCTAAACTCAGCTTCAGCTCTAACCAGCAAGCAGAGAAGTTGCTTTGTATTTAAGAGTTAAAAAAAGAAAGTGATTTGGTATTGCCCACCAGTGAAATCTGAAAGCCATTTTGTTTCAGTTAGGTGAAGGTGTCGCTGACGTTCTAGATAGTCCAGGAAGCTTTACAAGCTCTGGAGAACTTGCTCCATTAGTCCTGTTTGAACTCACTTCTTTATTTTAATGTGAAAACATATGAAATATCACTGCTCTTAAGTGAAACTTTTCAAATTGCTCCACTCTGAACATTCTGCCAAAACCCACTACTCAGCCTTCTCCTAAGTCCATCTCTGCTCCATACACGTACCAGGCCCTACGCGCCACCTTTGGAGGCCGCTGGAGGTTACGGTAGGTTTTCTAACGTGGTTCAGTTACTTCTTTCCTATATTTTATGGATGGACATAACCAGGCAACACTTTAAGAAACATTACCTGCTGCTTCTCTTCATACTACTGGAATACAAAATCTGTTTACTGAATTCTTACCTACAGCCAAAATAAGAGTCATCCTGGAGAATTTAAAAGTAGGGACTGAGAGGAATAAAAAGGTTTTAGATAGTCTGCAGAGGCACCTTGGTGAGTTAACCTGTATTCATGAGAAGTTTTGTGGAGAGCACTGACAACAATGAAGCTGCACGTCTGTCCAGGAAGACAGTGTATCAGATAAAGGAAAGGAAGTGGACAAAAGGTAAATTTACATTTTAACAAGGATTAAATAAATACTAGCCCTTTTCAGTGACCTCCAGCAAGGAAAACAACAGTTTTGAGAAATGACATCCACAGAGAACAGTATTGCTTAAAGAAAAAATAAGTATCAGAAAGGGCTTGACAAGGCTGTGAATTGTGAATAAAACATTATATCATTGATGGCAACTAATGAATTATTTCTTCTTCCAGGTGTGGAAAACAACAAGATTCTTTGACCTTATTTTTCTGTTGAGTGTCCAAGGTCAGGATTTTTCTTCAAAACTCTCTGGCAAGTTCCAGATGTTCACTCAGGCAGAGCAGCGAAGCCAGAACTGCTGCTGAAAGCAGCACACTGCCAGATAGGGAAGCAGATGCTTTCACTCCCAACAGATTTACTGACGTGCTCAGCTGCCTGAGTTTGTCGCTACGTGACAAGCAATCATGGAATGAGCAGTTTAGTTTCAGCATCATTCCACTAAAAGTTACATTAAATGTATTGACCTTCCATCAGCAATAAGCAAGAGATGGAAAAATTAAAAACCACATACCTTTTTGTGCTCCTGACCACCGACTGCTTTTTAGACAACTCCTCTGCAGCATGAATAGGACTGCAAAATATCTGCCCACTTTTTCTGACAATCTTCTGTTTCATTGCTGTTAGCTGAATCCATTCTTTCACAAACCTCAGTATCTGGCAGAGAATGTTATTGTCAGCAGCGTGACAGACGTTACACAGAACTACTGAACTACTGTGAATGGATACATTCAAAGCTGGATGAAAACTGCTGGTATGAGCAGAGATGGTGCCTTCAAGTCATTCTGCATACAAAATAACCCTCCACCCTCATCTGTGAGGAACCAGAGTCAGCTTTGGCATTGACTACAAGAACAGTTTTGCTCCTTGTGTTGACCCAGAAGGTAGAAAATAAGGCCAGAAATGGCCTTTACTAATCAAAGTTACAGTGATAGGAGAAGGGTTTCTTGATAAAGCCTTGTAAACACTTCTTGTGTAATTGAGATGTTGCTGATGGGGAAAAAAAAGGACATGTAAAGGTGTTTCCTTCTTAAAGCAGCCATCCTCCTGTTGCAACTGGTCTCTCAAAAAAGCAAAGTTCACTCCCATTACTTGAACAACTTTTATAATTGGGTTTATGGGCAATTTCTTTCCTCCAACCTTCAGATACATGTGTAACACTGGATTAACGCTTTGTAGCATACAGCCCCTAATGTTGGTGTGAAAGGCTGCAAGACCTGTTCAAGTCAACCAGTTCGTAGTCCATTTCTTAACAAATGTTTTCCAACTTGTAAAAGTTTAATGGAATTGCTGATGTACTTGCTTTGAGCTTATTATATTCCTTTAAAATAATGCAGTTTCAGAAAAACACTTGAAATAAAAATTGCTACAGTAAATTAGCAATTAATGACATGAGAAATCAGATCACCAAATTATCTTACTATCACATCCGTTTTTGTGGCAATACAGCTGTGCATCAAAATAGACAAGGGACAACAGTTTTGAGCAGTTTAACCTGCCTTTCATCTCCTCAAATTGACACGACCACAGGATCCTGAGGAAAAACCAATGAACTGTTTAATAAAGTATTTCAGAAAAGAAATGGAGACCATAGCATAATATTGATCATTTTTCCTTATTTTGCATTTAGAATTTGAAAGTATAATAAAATAAAGAGGCTCAGAGGAACTTCAGTTCTGGTACTGAATCTAAGAGGGTTTTTTACAGGCTGGGAAGCCACAAAAACCCCCAACTTTTGAAGCTGCATACTGACAAGACTGCTATGATTAATGGATTTCCTCAGTAACTATAACCACAGAACAGTGAGGAAATGAGGGAAAATGTGTTCAACAGAGGAATTCAGAATTTATAACATGGCTGTTTGCTCTAGGACATGTGTAGGGGAAAAAGTGGTTTATCCCATCCTCAGTTCTACAGTAGAAATTAAATGGGAGTAACAACATGACAACTGAACAAGTGGCTTGGTGGTGGGGGTTTTTTTTCCATTCCATTTTTCCCCACTGACTTGCAGTGCAACAGCCAGCATCATGCTGTGTCTGAACATGGGCTATAGGAAGAATAAATACATTGTAGAGTCTGGACTTAATTCTGACATCAGCTTTATACAGCAACAAACTTCTGTACTTCCAAGATTACAACATGGCAATGATTTTCTTCTTCTCCTTGGAATAATTTTACATGGCAAATGTGAAAGTGTACAGATAAGTCTCACTTCCTCAGAATTAGAGCAGCAAGAAAGAAGTCAGTGAAATGGCAGGATATAATGGGACCAGACTCAGAAACAGTCAATTCCTTTGACTCTTTACAGGAGCTTTACTAATACGGATATTTTAATCTAGAGGAGAAGGGTTAGGGACAGAAGGCTCCACAAGGCAGTGCCATCCCCTGCCCACAAGCATGGGATTCTTGACTTGTCTTTTCAGTCTAGCAAATAGCTTTGAAATCCTTTGGCAACATTTGTGTTACCCGCTCATGAGCGGCTTCACAAAACTGTTGGTTGAGTGAGTCAGGTACCTATCTTACAAATTTAAGTTCCAACCCTTGCTGGAGAACCTACCAAAAAGAATGAGTTTTGTTCTTACCTGACAGAATCTGAGTTTCCAAATTATATTTCTCTTTGAATGGAGAAAACATTTACGAAAACTATGTTAAGCAGATAATATTGCACATTCAATTTAAATTCTAGATTTCCTTACTTGAATACTTGGGTTTACATTGTAAACGTTCTCCTCAAACACCACTACGAATGTGATCTTTATTACTGAATCAACTGAAGCTACACGTCTCAGTGGAGCTGTGCCCTACTCTGCTTTGAAAACTGTTAGAAGACCACCGGAAGAAGCGCAAGTGGAGGCCTGCTCAGAACTGCTGCTCTAATACAATCCAGCACATTCTTATTCATAATGTGCCCTGTTTAATTCATAACCTTTAAAAAGCTATTTTGTTGACTTATGAATGTTAGTTACTAATCCTGTAAATGAGAAATTAAATGATGCCTGGTTGATTCCATCTACCGAAATGTTAACAGGAGGCATGATAATTTGCCAAAGTAACAGACTGCGTAATTAATATTCACATCAACATTTATAAGATTTGCTTGCATTGATGAAACTGTGCCTAGATCCCAAGGTCTGGAAGTATTCTGCATTTATTTTTAAGAAGTAAGTCAAAGCCTTCCATATTAAATATTGTATTACTGCGCCAGCAGAATTTGTTCTTACCAATGAACGATTCTGTTTATGCTGGAAAGTCTCCGGTAAATCCTCCCAGTTATCCAGCTGTATGTCCAATGGAATGAAATTATGATTCAGTGGCTCACCATCCTAGACAAGCAAACAGTGTTGTTTACAGATGCAACGTAACACAAACTAGAAAAAAGTATTAGCTGTTTCAAGTGAATTATCCTCCCTGCCTGCTAAATTTAGTCCCTCAAGGTAAGATTTTTCCAAAACCAAACAGTAAACCACAGATGTGTGATAACAGCCCATATGCAAGAAATACGATTCACATTAATGTATCTAAAAGTAAAGAGGGTGAAAATTTTAATTTTTAATACATCTGAATTTTTTTCTTTGCAAATAGTTCAGACACACCAACTACCTTAAATTAAGAAACTGAAATGACAATCCTCTTGACTGAATTTTCAAGGGAAATGAATGACCGTAGGCTGGAAAATGTCACTTCATTACAATTTAAAAGCACAATCTTTGAACAGTGTTTATTGTATTTAATTAAAAAAAAAAGAAAAAGAAAAAAGTCCAAGCATGTTCTCCTCCACTTAATTTTTAAGGAACATGTTGTCCCAGTGGGTATATATGACCTAGGAACTTACTGGTGATTCATAAACATTCAAGAGAAGGAATCAAAGCAGAATTCCCCAGTGTCTCATCATTCATCAGCGAGCTTTTGTGCAGTATCTGGCACAATGAAACTCTAATCCAAGCCAAAATCAACCCAGACCAAATAGCACCCAAAATGCCTTGTGTCTTTAAATAAAATGTATCAGTTAGCCTAATGAAAATGTATTGTCTCAAAGACTCGTCCTCAGTTATTTGTGATGCTTTGCAGCTGCACCTGAGTGCACTGACTCGGTCAGTAACTTTGAAGCAATCTTCCTGGTGAACTTTGCTACGCCTTAACAAGAGGAATTGGAAAGTACTGACTCCCCCTTGAAAAATGACCTAGAAAATGACTAGCTGCTAGTTTTTGTACTGCCGTTACCATTGCAGATTAATGATAATGAGCTTTATTCAGGAAGTTCCTGACTTACACACAGCGCCAATGTCTAGCTTTCTGAAAATATGGTAATACTCACTTAGTCTGTCAGGATTCACTGTCATTTTTATTTTATTATTGAATGTTCTTCATGAAAGTACACATACGCATTTCATGGGACATCTTTGTGATTTTAAAATTATAATAAACCTGCATATTTCAGGTTTACCTTCGTATAGAGGTGAATTCTGTCAGTATTCCTGCTTGCACAAAACATAAGCCCATCGTATATTTCAGACGTGTCTGATTTATCTACATCTCCTATAAAGAGTAAAAAATGTTAATATTAAGAAGTTTTTTCTTTGTTTATTTCATTCAGTCTACTCATACCTTAAAAATAATACTATACTTGTATTTAATTCCAGAATAACATAACACAGCTCAAGCAGCAAGGTAGGAAGATATCGGTGTATTTTATTTTTCTGGTTTTCCTGAACCATTTCTAATTTGTTTTGCCTGTGGCTGTCCTGAATACAAGTAAATGCCATGGTAAGTTTCAATAAAACCATACAGGTTCACAGCTGCTGGTTTGATGTGCTTCTTAAGTCAGCTAAAAACCGTGTATTGCTTCGGGAGCTGTATGGAAAAGTTGGGCTTATCCATCATCAGAATTCAATAGATGTCCCAGGCTAAAATGAGAAAGTCACGTGCTAGTGTATGTACTTCTTGCTATCTTTCAGATGTGTAGGTTTTTATTTAGAAGTTATTTTTCATGCCAGAGGCATTTAATATAGTTTCACAATGGGATATAATCTTTCTTTCATAGAAGTCCCACTTTACCTTCTCCACGAATTTTTTCACTTTCTTCATTTTCAATTTCAAGAGTTCCTTGTTTGCTGGTTTCAACAAATTGCTGGGTCACCGTTTCCCCCACATCTTCCCTTCTCTCTTCAGCATTGCACTCTGCTCTCTCTTCATTTCTTCTGGAGTCCTTTGACACATCTTCCTCAGTCTGCCTAGTGGGAGCTTCACAATTTGTCTCAACTATACATGAAGAAACAAAAAAAGCAATTATTTATGCTACCTGTACAAACAGGAACCTACTAAATACACACCTGGAAACAGGACTATGTAACTGAAATACAAAGAAATTGCATTTTATTCTCTAACAGTGCAACAACTCTGGAAACTAGAGCTACCTTCAATGTTAGGAGAATAAAAGCATGGAACAAGGTTTTCCATTTATGCAATTTCATGCACCCAAGCAATTCTATATTTTACATATATATAAATATATATATGTGCAATTACTGTATACTTTAAAGAAACAAAGTAATTTTTCAGGCATTGATCTATACCTGTGAAATGCAGATGTCCTTACTCGAACAAGCACAGATACTTAAAAGGAAAGAAGGGAGGGAGGGGGAACCTTACCCATTCCTTTGCAATTGAAATGAGAAATATGGGGTAATTTATAAAAACATCTTATTAAGTTTCCAGATAAACTAAATAAATGACTTCTACTCTGACCTGTTGAATCAAGAAATGCCCTATTTTCCAGCTAATTTGTCTCATGACAAATACGCAATACCCAAGTTAATAAAACATGTACACTGCATCATTTAGTTTTGACAGGTAGAGAAAAAGTTTGCCATTTAATTGAACTCAGGATAACCATAAACCTCAAGGAAAAGGAAAGCTACATTTGTTGCAAAATATATATATATATAAAAATCTATGAATTTATATCCTGTGAACATTTATCTGAATTTTCCATTTGTTTCAAATCAGAATAATTTACAAGATCCTTGGTGAAAGCAAAATTAAGAAGGAACACTTAATGGCTATCTGTTCTTGTAAAGACATCGTTCTGCATATTTGGCCTGGATTTGTGCGTAATTATATATACAAAAATACTGTCATTTCCAAAACTAACCTCCGCTGAAATGAAAAATGCAGATTTTTCTCTGCAGCACAGATTACTTACCATTACTGCTTTGAGGGCAGTTGCACATTTCACAGTAGGGGAGCAATTCATTGTTACTATAAGTGCAAGCACTGCACTGCCAAACTTTATTCAGAGCCATACTTTTGCTTGGAGTATTTAAGTCACGAGGAAAGACTTCATTGTTTTTTTCTGAAAACAAAGAGGATATTTTTCCAGTCCAAGATTTTGTCTTTTTCTTACTGGAGTTGACTGGAGTAGATCCACTTGTGCTTCTTGCTCTTTTAGCTTCACGTTCACAGGTACCTTCATGACAAATTGTATCCACGTCACTTATTCTCGTGGAATCCAGGTTTTCATTGCTTTTCTCTGCATCCTCTTCTTTTGTGACTTCAGAAGATTCTGAGTCATTATGTAATGTTTCACTACCAGAAAACATTTTGCGTTTCTTCTCAGTGGAGGATTTTGGGGAAAAAAAAGAACGTATGTCATGCTGTCTTTCCTTTTCAAACTAGAAAAGAGGAAAGAAATATGTAAACCCCACTTACAATTACTGCATCAGAAGCTGTTAAAATTACGATTTTTCTCCATTATTACTATTCTCTAATAGAAGCAGCTATTTTTAGTTTCCAGACCAAAATGAAAGGTATCTTCCTTAAGAACACACAGCTACCAGAAAGAGAAATTCAACCTTCGTCTTCTGTTTTCTAAAAAGCATTTTCAATATGCTCACAAAAATTCTGAACTGGCACTATCAGAAAACAAACACAGAGCTGGTATGCTCTGAGCCTTTTTTGATGATTCCTGTGAAGGAAATGCTTTCAAATATAGCTTTTAAAATACAGCCAGTTAAATTCAGGACAGCTAATGAAGCTGGAATTTAATCAGAAATCACTTGGTCCTTATCTGACTCTGGGAGTGGGTCAGTCACCTCAATGCATCATAAGGACCCATCGGAAGCTTGTAGATTATATTTATACCCAGCAAAGCACTTTCCCCAACTTCACCTAATTTTAAAAATGGAATGTTTAAACATTTATTTAGTGTTTCTCCATTATTTAACTCTGCAGTGCACAGAAAGCTTAAGTGAACAAGAGTGGTGGGGTTTTTTTAAACAAAAGAAAACAGAAGAACACTGTTTTGAGTCTCACATGTGTGAATAAAAGTCCGTTTTTTGGATCTTCTAAACTTTCATTTGGGGTCCAGGTCTCAGCAAAACTCAAAAAATCCCATTTCTCCTTATCACCTTCTTCAGCCTGCATTCTCTCTTTCTTGCCATTCAAGGTGCTGCCTGTAACTTTGGCCTGCAGAAAGAAGACTTGCATAAAGTTTCCAAGGAATTGGTAAGTTGGAACATATTTATTTACCTACATCCACTCAGTTTGCTTCTCTTGCAAACTTAATTCAGCATTTGCAATGTAAGAAACTCTTTAGTAATTCAAAATCACTAGTGATTAAAACTATTCCTCTTCCAGCAGACACTTCTGCAGGATTAACCACATGTAGCATATTTAATACACCACGATGTGTGGATGGTGTATACAAAATGTCAGTATTTATAAAGTTAAAAGGGAATATATACACTATGTACATCTTGCAGTCTTTACACATTTTGCTTGGCATGTAAAACCAAACAAAGGCAGAATTAATTGAAAGAAGCAGTCTAGTGACAAAACTCCTGTAAATTGTTGGTGAATTACTGAGACCCATCTGTGCTATGTAAGGGGACTCTTAAGGTACCGGAATGACTGTGATTTTTTTTCAGAGGCACCTATAGGAATTAGAACACAAAGTTTAATTCCCAAACTGAATGTCAAATACAGTTAGCAGTACCTAGATTCTTGAGGCTGTGATTACTTTTCAACAGGAGAGGAATATATTGGCAAAAATGGTTACCAATTTCTTTACTAACAGTATAGACACAACTAATTGCACCTCTACAACAGAGGGGTAGCCAAATGCAGGAACGACAACTGTAAATTGACATTTGCATCGGAAGAAACCATGTATAACCCCAATCTCAAACAATTCTGACAACTAGAGTTTAAAAGGCAGTTCTTGCTACCTTGACACTTCTGAAAAAGTCAGAAAATATGAGCTGACAGAATAGAAACACACGTCAGTTATCACAACAAGACAGTAACAGACGGTATCAAAAGCTACAAAAAGGTCACAAAAGCAAACCAGACAGATTATTTTTCTTAGTTCTGTGAACTGTCACAGATATTCCAAGTAAAGAAGGGAAGCAGAATGGAATCACTCCTCCCAGCAAGGACTGGGTAATACTTGAGGAAAATGGCAGCAGCAGATGAGATTACTGTAATCGTGGGTCTGCTGAAGAACTATTTGAGAATGCTTCTGGCTCTCAGAAATAAAGTTGCATAAGGCACCAAACCAAACAACAAACATTGATCTAATTAAAACCAAACCAAACCAAACCAAACAACAAAACCAAAACCAAATCTGACAAACTCTGGCTGTTACTGTTGTGCAAAACCCCTTAAAACTGTAAACTGAACAACAGGAGCAATAAGAAGCTAGGATGATAAAGTAATGATCTCTTGTAGATGAGAACCATCCCATTCATCTCGGCAATTACCTAATTATTTTTGGATCTTAAACGGAGAGCAAAAAGCTAGAAAAGACTAATTCAGAACAGACGTGGAAGTTTTAATGATCAGTAGTTCTAAGTGTATCAATTTGTCATATAGTAGGAGTGCTGCAGTTAATTGGCACAGGCACTTAAGTGCTCTTAACCATAGTCAGCCCTTGAATATTCGGTTCTGTTGCACACGTACCTTGCGATTCAGCATTGCCCACATAAGAGTATCCATTGTTCCTTTTGCAATAAGGAAGTGAATATTCACAGAACTGCTCTGCCCAATTCGGTGTGCTCTGTCTTCTGCTTGCTTAATATGGCCTGGATCCCAATATAATTCAGCAAACACAACATGAGTAGCAGCAGTGAACGTTAAACCCTAAGCAAAATAAGGAGATGCATTTTAGAAAAAAGGATTCCACGCACAAGCAACTGAATACCTGAAGTAAAATAAAGCTGAAGGTTGTACAGGACATTTGTGTATGGAAATAAGAGGCGTAACCTCAACAGCAGATGGGCCTTTTACACCAATTTCCTCCTTGGGCCTCTGACAGTTGTAAGTAAGACTTGAAAGAATTCAATATTGTGCAAAGACTGCATATTGCTTTTCATTATGGAAGTAACATTTATTTCTTATTAATCTGGTACTTCTAGAGAAATGGAATTATTCAAGAATGAGATGCTGCTGCTTATCTTGATTTTGTTCAATTAATTTCAATAGAAGCTTAAAACAGTTAACATGATTACTGCAAAAAAAATGAATACATGAGTCTACAAAACACATAATGCATGAAGATAAATTGTCTTCAGCGTATCACTTCAGTCACCAATGACTTTAGTACCTATATTCTTCAAGTTTCTTATTTCGTGTATTTTCTCTTTTGTCCTACCTGACCAGCTGCCTGAATACTCAAAATAGCAACCCGGGTATCAGGATCCTTCTGAAACTGATTAACAAGATGTATTCTTTCTGCAGAAGGAACACTTCCATCTATTCGTATGTAGCGGACCTATAACATATCAGAAGAGAGACAAAATGACATTATCAGTGTCCATTTTTGGACCAAATTATCCTAAGTCCCCCAATGAAAATATGAAGACATCTGTTCTACTCCTGTCATGAGTACAGGGATGCATCAGTACTCTTTTGCCCTTTGATTTACAATTAAGCCTCTATCTAGAGAGATGCAGACTTAGTATTCTCTTTTTACAAAAGGAGAAGACGAAATGAGCATGGGATATTAAAATGGAATACTGCACAGAAGAACCTGTAATTTCCCTGACATGACTTATTAAAAATCCAAGCATTTGCAAAATAATAATAATATAAAATAGCAAAGCTAGCCACCATTCCCTAGCGATGGTTGGGCATCAAGGATCAAAATAATACAAAGGTTGTTTGCTAACATTTTTACTGCTTTGACTTAAATGGTCAGATGAGATGACAGCGTTCTGCAGGGAAAAAAAAGGTAGATAGAAGCACACTGGTAGAAAAACTTGGGAAACAACTGCCTGCAACATTAATTCAATAATAATAAAGTACCATATCAGATACAAGTGTTTACCCCAACCTTAAACACAAACCAGTTCTCCCAAACCACACAAACACTTTTAATCCAGTGGCACTGACCTGTATATACTTCTAATCCATAGATTCCTATACACACAGGTAACTCTACTGAAATCAAATACAGCTCGTATCCATTTGTAAAGTCTGAAGTTAAATTTGTGTGTACATTGGTTAAATAATTACCTTATTTTCTATAACTGCTTCTGTACAGGCTTGAAGCATGCTTAAGTGATGAGCAAAAACTAGAAACTTCAGTTTGTCATTTTCAAGCATCATTTTGATGTAGTCCTTTACTGCTCCTGCCTGGAGTAAGAGAGTGTTCTCATTAGTTAGACATACAAAATTTTCAAAAGGACAATTTTATCATAGAATTGTCACAGTTGAAAAGACCTCTCAGATCACCTCATCCAACAGTCAACCCCAAAAAACACCCCCCCCCCCCCCCCCACCCCACACCCAACCCCAACCCTAACCCTAACCCTAACCCTAACCCTAACCCTACCCCTACCCTAACCCTAACCCTAACCCTAACCCTAACCCT
>JAAGNO010022107.1:4509-23780 GCA_033439905.1 Ceryle rudis
GAGGTGGTTGAGGCCCCATCCCTGGAGATATTTAAGCTGAGGCTGGACAAGGCTCTGAGTAGCCTGGTCTAGTTGAGTGTCCCTGCTCACTCACTGCAGGGGGGCTGGACTAGGTGACCTTCAGAGCTCCCTTCCAGCCCTAGCCACTCTATGATACCTTTAAGTATCCCATAACAGTGTTCAAAACAAAATGAAAAAAAATCATTAGTTGTCCCGCGCATAGAAATGTTTACTAAGTGAAAAGCATTTCAAGCTGTTGCATGTAGGAAAATAAAATCTTGCTCGAAGGGTGCTCTTGTCTGCCCAATCATTGCCAGAATTTCAGATCAGGTAGGCTGAAATCTCAGGAGCTGAAAGTACTGCATGATGGTATTTGATGCACCAGCTGATGTGACCAGTGCTGGATAGCTTCTGCCTTTGTTGAAGAAAAATTACTTTTCTGTAAAGCTTTTCCAGGGCTCTCAGCAGGCTAATGCCCATTTAAGGCAAAGATATCCATGAACAGTGGGTAGAGCATTCAGTAATCTCCCCAGATAGTGACAAGTCAGTGATAGGAAAGAATAATAGTGTGGTCCTTCAAAATCTTTACATAATACTTGATGGATTCCCTACCTTACATGTCTGTAACCTTTAATATTAAGAAAATATATGCATCTATGTCAATGCACACAGAATGGGCAACAAACAGGAGGAGCTGGAAACCATTGTACAGCAGGAAAACTGTGATATAATTGCCATCACAGAAACTGGAGTGCTGCAAAGGATGGCTATAAACCCTTCAGAAGGGATAGGCTGTGAAGGAGAGGTGGGAGAGTGGCACTGGTTAGAGAGCGTTTTGGTTGTCTAGAGCTTAATGATGGTGCCAATAGTGTTGAACTGGGAGAAGGCCAGTGAAGCTGATATCATGGTAGGAATCTGTTCTAGAGTGCCCAACCAGGTTAAAGAGGTAGACAAAATATTCTATAAGCAACTGGGAGAAGTCTCACAATCACTACCACTTGTTCTCAGCTTAACAGAAGTCTTCCGGAAATACACTCTAGCAGAGAAGAAACAGTCTAGGAGGTTCCTGGAGTGTGTGGAAGACAACTTCCTGACACAGCTGGTGAGTGAGCCAGCTAGGAAAGGCTCCCTGTGAGACCTGTTGTTTGTGAACAGAGAAGGGCTTGTGGGTGATGTGAAGGTCGGAGGCCATCTTGGGCATAGTGATCATTAAATGGTAGAGTTTTCAATTCTTGGGGAAGTAAGGAGGGAGGTTAGTAGAGCTGCCACCCTGAACTTCTGGAGGGCAGCCTCTGACCTGTTTAGGGACCTGGATGACAGAGTTCCTTGGGAGACAGTCCTGAAGGGCAAAGGACTTCACTAAACTGATCTCCTTCTATGACTAGGCGACCCACTTAGTGGATGAGGGGAAGGCTGTTAATGTTGTCTGCCTCGACTTTAGTAAGTTTTTGACACTATTTCCTACAGCATTCTGCTGGAGAAACTGGCTTCTCATGACCTGAATGGGCGTACGCTTTGCTGGATAAAGATCTAGCATCACGGCCAGGCCCAGTGAGATGTGATGAATGGAGTTCAATCTAGTTGGTGGGCGGTCACAAGTGGTGTTCCCCAGGGCTCAGTATTTGGGCCAGTCTTGTTTAATAGCTTTATCAGTGATCTGGATGAGGGGATTGGGGGCACTCTCAGTAAGTCTGCAGATGACACCAAGTTGAGCAGAGCTGTTGGGTCTGCTTGTAGATAGGGAGGCTCTAAAGAGGGATCTGGACAGGCTGGATTGATGTGCCAAGGCCAATGGTATGAGCTTCAACAAGGCCAGGTGCTGAGTCCTGCACTTGGGTCACAGTCACCCTATGCCATGCTACATTCTTGTAGAAGAGTGGCTGGAAAGTTGCCCATCAGAAAAGGACCTAGGGGTGTTGGTTGACAACCAGCTGAAATATAAGCCAGCAGTGGGCCCAGGTGGCCAAGAAGGCCAGCTCCATACCGGTTTGTATCAGAAGTAGTGTGGCCAGCAGGACTAGGGAAGTGAATGCATGTCTGTACTTCAACACTGGTGAGGCTGCACCTAGAATACTGCATTCAGTTTTGGGCTCCTCACACCAAGAAGGACATTGAGGTGCTGGACCATGGCCAAAGAACAGCAACAAAACTTGTGACTTGTCTAGAGCACAAAGTCTTATGAGGAGTGGCTGATGGAACTGGGGTTGTTTAGCCTGGAGAAAGGGAGGTTGAAGGGAGACCACCTTGCTCTCTACAACTACCTGAAAGGAGGTTGTAGCGAGGTGAGTGTCATTCTCTTCTCTCAAATAATAAGCAATAGGAAAAGAGGAAATGGCCTCAAGTTGCACCAGAGGAGGTTTAGGTGGGATATTAGGAAAACATTTCTTCACCAAAAGTGCTGTAGTGGGCAGAAACAGACTGTTCAGGGAAGTGGTGGAGTCACCATCCTTGTGGGTATTTAAAAGACAAGTAGATGTGGTGCTGAGGGACATGGTTTAGTGGTGACTTGGCAATGCAAGGTTGTACTTGATCATAAAGGTCTCTTCCAACCAAAATGATCCTCTGATTCTATGGTCTCTGATTAGTAAGACCTTCATCTGTGCTTATGAGTGCTCAATTTTAATGACCAAATTTAATTCCTGGTATGGCTATGAGAGTAAAAAAAACCAACCTATTTTTATATTTGCTCTTCAAAGTTTAGGAGAGAAAGGCGGAAGAAGAGAGTTTTCTTACACAGAAAAAGTAATAACTGGTTCAGACGATTAGCAAAACTAGACCTTGGGACTAACCTTTTCTTTGTGCAAAATGACATTGCCAAGATTCTCTCCTCTGTGGTTCATATTCTGAACATTTTTTTTTTCTTTTTTTCACAATAACTGCTTGTCAGACAACTGAATGAAATAATATCTAAATCTTTCAGGCCTAAGAAAGGTGTCAGGTTTATGTCTGCAGTCAGTCGCTGACATACGTTCCTGTATAGCCATTCACTGAGATGGTTTTCTTGCTCCTAGCTCTGTCAACGTTTGTTGTGGTTCTACTTCTAATCTTTTGCCTTTCAATCTTGAGAAAGCAAGGAGGTAACCTTTCTTCATTCTCTCTCCTCTCCCGTGTTGAAAGGCTGAGGTGCTACAGTAGAAGATTCGTCTTGCACATAAACAGACACTATATATACACAATTCCTGGCATTCAATTCATCCCATGAAATTCATTAACTATCCAGCAGTTGAGAAAGATGACATTAATTCTTAGGTCAGAAAACACAGCATTACCTTCAGCTTGTTCTCCTGGGCTTCAGGCATGACACAGCAATTGATGGTGCCTTTTTTATTAACCATTTCATATATATATGTGTGTGTGTGAGCTTAAGAGGCAAGGAAAAAGACAGGGTAGGCATATGGAATTAAATCTTTAATTATTATAATGTGAGACAGTGCGATATTGCCTGAACCAGAAGCATAATCAAGGGTAAGGATAAAGCAAAAATTTCCATTGAATCATATATAAATGTAAAAATGAAGGTTTTACATTGGTGAATATCTTCTTTTCAGAGTTAGGGAAAAGGTCTTTGCAGTACTGATTTAAGAGTCTGTTTGCACCATCCTTTTTCTTACTTCCTACAAACTATATAGATTCTCCATTCAGAGACCATGCAGGTTTTCCTTTGAGTGTCTCAGCAGATATAAAAAACAACCCCAAGCCTGTATTAGAAAAGTGACCTTTAGTTAGATTTTATGCTAGAGATGTCATCGTGTGTATCTGTACACACTCTATCTCCGCTTTAAGTCCTGAGTATTATGCCTTTAAATACCTAGACTTTTTGCACAACGGATTTATTAGATTTTTCAGGTGCCGATCTCATTTGTTTTTGTATGTGAACATTTTTCAGTTTTAAATTATTCTCTGCAGCATGGCTTTGTCACCATTTGGAAGCTCTGGAGCTCTGAAATAATGGGTTCATCAGCTGAAATGACATTGGCCTCTACCGAAGTTTCTCTGCTTTCTCTTGCATGATAAAGAACTTTACAAATAAATGTCAAGCAAACCTTGTGGCTGAGAGGAGAGATTTAAAAGGAGGTTGTAGCTGCATGAGGGTAAAAGATTCCTTCTGTTCTAATATGAGGACAAAAAAAAAAATAAAAGCTCTTGGGATGTTGCTGCCAGGTGCTCTGCAGAGCTCCAAGAAATTAATTGACTTCATTTATTGCTGTGTATTCACTTTTCTTCACTCAAATGTTATTTTGAACAGATACCGGTGCCTGGTGGGTTTGTTTTTTGTTGTTGTTGGGGTTTTTCTGGTTTTTTTTTCCCAAACCCAGCAGATTTACATGCAGCTCTTGTTTCAAGAACTGAACATGATCTTACATGTGCAAAATGACAGATGGTAAAGACTCAATGATATATTACGTGTATATACATTTTGAACAAATTCCTCATTAAAAAAAGAATGAGAGTATTACAGCTAGGATTGTGCTATTATTTTCTCTATTTTACTACCGAGATTTTTCTTAGTACTTCCTCAGCTCTCTTTTCCATATGTCTCCCTTTTGCAACATTTAAGTAACACATACATTCAAAACAGTAATGGAGAAAATCTCTCTCAATGGAGAAATGATGCTCAGACACAAATACTTTGAAACGTGGAGCTTATTTGAAGGCTAGAAAGGTGCTTGCTACATCCCTTTACAGCTTGTCTGTGGAATATCTACACAGAGCATATAGTAAAAAACTCTTTATTCATGACCAGGGGTTTAATATTAATAAGCAAATTTTGTGGTTATAACTCATTATATTCTTGTGTAGAAGGTCTTTTTAAATAATGCATCATTGCACACAATTTATGTATCTAACACAATATAAATACTGTAATGACAATTATTTCAGTAATTAGAATGGAAAGATGTCCTTGATGCCTTCCTGCTTCTTTTTTACAAATCCTTCAGTTCTTGTCTGATATTCAATGACTATATTCTGAGGTGGTACATTTAGCAAGTATTTGTTTCTTCAGCAATAACTTTCAAACTTAAGAAATGTTAAGTGTCTCTAGAGGTTGTACAGAAGACTCTTTCTAGGAGTAATAAAGCAATAATGGTTTTGGCAACTGCATCATGGCTGTAAGATACTGGAAACTACTCTAAAACCCACTGAAATAGGTGGAAAGATTTTAATTTACTTCAGTGAATTTAGGATCAAGCCAATTAAAAGTTTATAACCTCAAATTCTCTCCTTAGTAGTAATAATACTTAATACCTATTATAATGGTAACTACCTTTGTTTCTCTCTTCTCTGTGCTTCTCTCCAAATGTTGTGATGTTGTATTTCTTTCTTCTAGCCCTGAAATGTTAGCGGTTTTCTACATGATATGTGATTTGATTCTAAGATACTATAAATGATGTGGGAAAGCAAGAGAGCTTTATTTCTGTGAATACATTAAGGTTAATTCTTATTAATTAACATTTCTTTGATGATTTTTTTCTCAGTCCCATTATTGTTGCTGCAAAACTGACTAACAATTATATATATAATAGTGTTAGTATAAGCTGCTGTTTTCTGTTTTGTTACTAGATTCTTTATCTGATCACCTTTTATTGCCTCTGCTACATAGAGAAGAGATTACATCCTGATGGGGTTTCATTGTTGGAAAGCAGAGATTAACTTTCTCCATTTAATAGTTTAAGCAGGGAAATATCAGGGATTTTCTTTCATAATGGTAATGTATTTCACTGTGTATGTTCACAGCCACTTTGTTTCTAATATACTTAGACATAAAAAAGTTGGCTGAACTTGTTTTTAAAATAATTAATAAATTACAAGTATTTTGATCCTCAGCTTTCTGTCTTAGTGGTCAGCACTAAGCAGGGAGGCTTCATTAATTTCCAGAAATTAAAATTTTGCAAAATTGCCTACATTGTTAAAGGCCTTTAAGATAATCAACTCCAAGTTCTGACTGTGGGTACAGATTCTCCTTGCTGCTTATGGAAATACCACTGAATCCACAGTGATCATGCCTCTCTGATACTGCCATTACCCATCTTGCTTATTCTAAGGAGAAGAGCTGGAAGAGGAGAAGATATAATGAGATCACTAGTGGGTTTGTGGCAGAGATTCAAGTAACACATGTAGCTTTACATTGGCTATTTTGGGGGTTCACAAAACCTCAGTTTAAGCAAGGGGATTCTTTTCACTACGTGGTCCAAACCTCAGACAGATGTGTTCCCTTGGGCTGGACTACACTGTGGCAGCTTGAAAAGGTAGGACTGACAGCCAGGCATCTGTGACACTTCTCAAGCAGGGCACACCTCCAACCCAGGCTTGCTTGTCACTGTGTACAACTCCTTGGATAAGGGGGAGAATACAGGAAGTTTTAAACATTGATTCTGTAAAGAAATTAATTTTAAACTTTGTATACTTATATTAAATCTTCAGGGTAGCAAGAAATGAAGCAAATTGTTAGTGTTTGCATTTGCTGTTTCAACTCTCTACAGAATCATTAATCTTCATTCAAACATTTACTTAATGAATGATTAAAACTGTTAAACTAGAGCTTTCCTCACCAGACAATTGGGCAAAGATTTTGTTTGCACACTTTTGAGGTCCCAAAATAGGTGACATTTGCTTTGCTACTGGTATGTATACCTAGCCCAGAAGAGGCTTGGAGCTAGAGATCTCCTGAAATACATACTACATTAGGCAGGATGCCTCAAAGGGATGGCAGCTGAAAGTGTTTTGTAGCATCATTTCTTAGAATGGTTCAAAAGAAAAGGTAAGTTTGAAAAACCTGAAAAAATTCCATCTGGTCATAAGTAGTCATTCAATAGAATTTTTTTTTTTCTTTCTTTGTTCTTAGAAAATCACTGTTTTAGCAAATTGAAAGCTGTAATAAACAACTTGGGTGATAGCACAGTACTATAAAAGTTCTTAAAGGGGATTGCACAGTAAAACTGTGCCTGAAATGTAGCTGAGACATAGGAAAAGCAGCAGCAGTTTCCATAACTTGATTTCTTGGTGTGGAAGAGGGAAGAAAGTCACTGAAGTACATGGGGAAAAAGATGGAAGCTTTGGTTTTTTTCAGATTTTCTATTCTTTTCATACAGCTTTTCTTTGACTTTCGGGCAGCATCTGGACAAGTGGAAGCCCTGAGTCTTGCCAAAATGACCAACTTTCAACATCTTGTTCTGGTCATAGACAGGACCTGCACTTTAGCAATAATTTCAAATCCCCAGGGCATCAGGTTGTTCCAAGATGATTTTCACCTGACTCATTTAATTTTGCCTTTAGGAAATATCAGCTCTTCCTGCTAAAAGAGGCCACATTTCAGCAAGCTTTACATGCCACAAGATGAAGAAAAATAATATCCCTAAGGTCTGTATTATTTCAGATTGTTTTGCAAGTTTGGCACAAAGGCAAAATATTCATAACCTCAGTACTGATTAAACTGCTGTGATTACCATTGTTATCTTTGTGTTCTTTGCTAACTGATAAAGAGCATTTCTTATTGCTAATAGTGGGAAACTTTAAAGGCTACATTAAAGAAGAATGAGAATCAGTCATGGATCTTCAGTGTAGTGACAAAAGAAAATCCTTTCTGAAAAACAGAAGTAGCGCATGAAAGTTGACTTGTAAGTCCATTGCCACAATACTTCCTTTGCGCTTCCTTTCACAAATCCATTTAAAGACCCTACTAATAATCTAAACACTCAGAATTCTTCATCTACTGAATTGTCCTGGTTTGAGTGAGAACAGAACTAATTCTGTTCAGTGATTTTACTGTTCAGCTCAGCTCTTCTAACTAACTGCAGTGTCCGAACGTAGCAGCCTGTTTTCCCAGGCAGTGTCTGCTGCTGGCAGTGATAACACCCCATGTTAGAGTTACTACCAAGGGTTGGCATGCAGAACAAACCCACTGCTGGATTCCCACATTGGGGGGTGCAAAAAATAAAAGGCCACACTGCAGGGAGGAGCGGACAGGGCCTGTCACCCCAAACTGACCAATGAGATATTCCAGCCCAGGTATGTCATACTTAGTGTAAAGCTGAGGGATCATGTGGGTCTTGTCCCTCTCTTTGCCCTCTTTTCCTGTTTTGCTGGTTTTGTTCAGCTTGGCTTAGTTCCTCTTCCGATTTGTTTTGTATATATTCCATTATTATTAATATTATTATTTTCATTTTCATTAAAGCTGTTCTAGTTTCCTTTTCTAATGGCTGAGTCTCCCTCCCTTATTCCCTTTCTCTTCCCCCTTGGGGAGGGTGGGGGGTTAACAGAGAGCATCTGTCATAGGTCTAGTGGTCTGCCCTGACCCTAAACCGTGACATGAATAAATATAAGCAAAACAATTGAAAGCAGTCACATCTGAGTAGGAGGCAGTAGGCTGTGAGTCCATAAACTCTGCTGGCCAAAGAAAGAGTATCTCAGTAATGAGAGGATTGTTTCTGATAGAGACCCCTGTGTACCCACAGAGTCTGGGGAGCATCCCAAACATGACTGACCCATCCCTATGGTTGTGACAGTAAAGAGTCATACTTGCAATGGCAGTTGCAAATGTTGCAGAATTTTCTAAAGGGTAGTGTCCATCTTGCTCCTACTACAGCCAGTAAAGATTCACCAGAGTAGTATTTTTTGGAACACCACCTATCTCTTGCTGTCAATGTGGAATACACATTTTGAAGTCTGTTTTTGATGCTACAATACACCTCTTGTGAATGTAGGAAGAAAACACCCACAAGAAAAGAAAACTTACAAAAATCAGTCTTAAAATAATGGCAGGCTAAAAACCAACTTGGAAAAAACACTGCATATTGAGGAAATAAGTAATGCAGAGGTGATTTAAAAGAAAAGTTGAATATTGAAGGAGAAACCATGTCACAATGACCTTCACTGTATATTTCTTTGAGGCATGTCACCACAGCCATTGGCTCAGTTTTGGCAGCAGCACAATCACTTAGATCTCGGTTAATCAAGGTAAAGCAGCACTTTCTTCCCCCTAATTGAAGAGTTTCCTCCCATGAGCACAACATGAATCAGGAGATTTGCAGTCATATCAGTGGGATAACTTTGCTTAATAAAAGCTAACAAAAGCTTTCAACAAAGTGCCAGGCAGTCCAGTATCTGATTCTCCCTGCTGCAGACCTTACAAGTTACTGAAGCCACATGAAGTAATTTTGACTCTTTAGGCAAGGATCCCAGGAAGATTCGAGAAGGTAAATGCCACCAAAAAGTGCAAGTACCAGAAATGGATCAGTGCTTAGCACAAATTTCTGCATGAGTCCATTAATCACATCAAGGGACACTTTCATCCTTAATGGCATTATAATGAGGAAAAGCTTAGTATTTAACTAACTTCAGCAATTGATAATGCCTGTGGAGAATTTTAATGCATATCTAATGCAATACAAATTGCTGGAAATAAGAATCAATTGAGATTTGATTATTTGGTTTCTAATTTTGGTAGCAACAAAGTGTTCAGCTGTGATAGTAACAATGCCAGACATCAGTATGTTCTCCAAGACACGTTAAAATGAATGTTTCACTGACACCCCTTAACTTGCTGTTGCAAGATTTACTGGGTGATGGAAAAATAATGAATTAACGTTATCCAGGTTTTGCTGCTTTAGTACCTTGAATGAACCCTGATGCTCTAAGCAGTGATGTCCAGCTTTTTCACTCCAATAGGATACTGTGGGCAACACTGTATGTTGCTTTTCCAGTCACTCTATGAGATGACATAGTTATGGGAAGCAGAAGGTATAAGCAACCTGAGAGGGTCCTGTGGGCAAGGTAGTGCCTGTGAGCCATAGCTTGAGAATCACACACCGATACCTGGTACTTTTGAACTGCTGCTCTGAATTAGTCTATGTCTTTGATATCAGAGTGAGTCTCTCTCATTATTGGAGGGGTGAAAAAGGAGAAAAGAGAGAAAGTTGAAAAAGAAAAGTCTCTGACACATTGTTTACATTTATAAAGCTAATTAAAATACCTCCAAAAGTGATTTTGCTGACATTTCTGGAAAAGAAAATGGTTAGCTAACCGAGAAAGTAGCTTGGTTTGCATTTTACCTCTCTTTTTTTTTTTTTTTTTTTTTTTTTTAATTCTGTCAAGAAACAGGTAGTGGCCCATTAAAGAAATACTATTCTAAATCCATATACATTGGGGAGTGCTATAGCTTTCTCTATCAGACAATATAATTGCAGTTTAATAAAACCATCGATAATATAACAAAGGAAGATTCTCAGTCACCACATCAGGGGACAGGGCTTTCATTTTTTCTTTTGGTAAGCAGTACAATAATGTGACAGTTTTTTCCATCCCAGCATATATTAACTGCAGTGAATATTTAATGCAGATAGACTTGTATATACTGCATCAGAGCTGAATGTGTTGGTAGTTCTAGTCCCATTATGTTTATTCTCCTCTTATTGCTAGTTCTTACCTTCTACTGTCATTAGTATGCAGCAAAAATTAAAGCTGTCATCCTTTCCCTTGAACTAGTGCATAGCCAAGTCATGATTTCACATATAATGGTGTTGACCATCAAGTTAGACTGAGATTAGATAGTATGTAGTAACTTTCCTCAATTCAACCATGAGCTATTACCAAAACCCTAAGGTTGACGTAAACACAAGTGTGTCATCATTGCCTGTTAAGATCAAAGATGCAAAGATTTGATAGCTGTCTGTTTTTTCTTGAATACTCAAACCCTTGATATGGAAAAACAAGACAGCCAACAGATGTAAAAGGTGACATGTTGGTCAAAAAGCTGGTTAAAGCTCTTTCTTCTTTTTATAACTAAAAGCATCTAATTAATGAATATTTCCTGGCACATTATGCTTTATGTCCCTGATTAATATCTATTACACTTATACTTGCAATGTCATTATGATCCTAGTTACCCTACAAGTATTTTATGAAATTGCTCAATGTGACAAACCAAATCCACTTAAACTATAATTCTCAAATAATACCAAAACATCCTCCTGAACCTTAAAGTATTTCTAGTCCAAGAAATGCGTGTTACACCTCATTAACAAACCAGATGTCTTCCTGTATTTTAAAGTGAAATATTTCCTTTTTTTTTTTTTTTCCTCTTTTTTTTTTTTTTTTTTTTTACCCCACTTTGCCTGCCTGCAGTTTCCCAACAGCAAGGCATCTGCGGGTATGCACTTAGATGCTCTCTTTAATTCTATAGTATTAGAATATTAAGGTAAATAATTGTGATACATGGGACAACAAAAACATGGAGCTCACTAATGGATCAGTAACTGCAGAAGTGATTGGGAAACTAGAATTGAAGAGGGAAGGGAATAAAACCCGGTCCACTAGTAATTAGCCTAGGGGTAAAGGACAAAGGATGGGGGTGAATTCGGTTGCTCAGATCAAGTGCCTCTACACTAATGCACATAGCATGGGCAACAAGCAAGATGAGCTGGAGGCCATAGTGCAGCAGGACAACTATGACGCAGTTGCCATCACTGAAACGTGGTGGGATGACTGTCATGACTGGAATGCTGTGATGAGTGGATATAAGCTCTTCAGAAGGGATAGACAAGGAAGGAGAGGTGGGAGTGTGGCCTTATATGTTAGGGAGTGTTATGAGTATATAGAAATTGATTACAATGATGATAAAGTTGAGTGCTTATGGGTTAGGATGAAAAGGAAAGCAAATAAGGGTGATGTTGTGCTGGAAATCTGCTATAGACCACCCAATCAAGATGCGCAGGTGGATGAATTTTTTTATAAACAGCTTGCTGATGTCTCACAACTGACAGCCCTTATTCTAGTAGGTGACTTCAACCTACCAAACATCTGATGGGAATATAACACAGCAAAGAGTAGACAGGCTAGGAGGTTTCTTGAATGTATGGAAGATAACTTCCTAACTCAATTGATAGATGAGCCTACCAGGGAGGGAGCCTCCCTTGACCTCCTGTTCACTACTAGAGAAGGACTAGTGGGAGATGTGGTGGTTGGAGGCCATCTTGGGCTTAGTGATAATGAGTTAGATAAGTTTTCAGTTCTTAGTGTTATGAAGAGGGGGGTTAGCAGAAACTCCACCTTGGATTTCCGGAGGGCAGACTTTAGACTGTTCAGAACACTCGTTGAGAAAGTCCAGTGGGAGACAGTCCTGAAAGGCAAAGGGGTCCAGGAAGGCTGGGCGGTCTTTAAGAAGGAAATCTTACAGGCCCAGGAGAAGGCCATTCCATATGTCGTAAGATTGAAAGGTGGTAAAAATGGCCAGCCTGGCTGAACTGGGAGCTTTTGGTGGGACTTAGGAAGAAAAGAAGGGTTTAGCACCTTTGGAAGAAGGGCCAGGAAACTCGGGAGGAGTACAAAGACCTTGTCAGATTATACAGAGAGGAAATTAAGAAGGCAAAAGCCCAGCTGGAACTAAACTTGGCCACTGATATAAAGGACAATAAAAAAAGCTTCTACAGTACATTAACAATAAAAAGAGTACGAGGGAGAATCTCCATCCCTTACTGGATGTGGGATGGAACACTGAATGCAAGAAAATGCAACAGTACAAAGAAATGCAACAGTGCAAAGAAAAAAACCCCAAACCACAAACAGAGTCCGAATACAACCTGACTTTCTTCCAGCTTGGGTGGTGGTAGCAGTCCAGATGAAATGGTCCTGCTGAAGCAGTGATCCCGTTGAAGCAATGATCCCTTAGAAAAAATCCAGCTGCTCCCATCCTCTGGAAAAAAAACTGGTGGGCAGGTCTGGCAGCTCCCCTCCTCTGGAAATCCAGTGGGCCAGGGTCCCTTGTGCTGTCCTGAACCCCAGACCATCTCCAGGCGGGAGCACTTGGCTCCTCCCCTCTGGGCGAAGCCTCTCACAATGAGCCGATGTCATTCTGTAGAGTCGTGCGGTGGGTCCCGGGACTGCCCATCAAACTCCCCGGGGGGAGTCGTCCACGAGTCATGGGCAAGGCATCGATGGGCCCATTAACAGAGAGGACTCCTCCCGCTGGATGTGAAAGTATGTCCCGGGCAGCTGCTACCAATGATTTATTAACAGCCCATAGAGGGTATAGAACACACGGTTTTTGCTTCTACCCATAATGATAAACTGGTCCCAGCCCCTCTAACTATGACACTTGGATAGGTTGGATTGATGGGCCAAGGCCAATTGTATGAGGTACAACAGGGCCAAGTGCTGGGTCCTGCATTTTGGTGACAACAACCCCCAGCAGCTACAGGCTTGGGGATGAGTGGCTGGAAAGCTGCCCATCAGAAAAGGACCTGAGGGTGCTGGTAGACAGCTGTCTGGACGTGAGCCAGCAGTGTGCCCAGGTGGCTAAGAAGGCCAACAGGATCCTGGGTTGTATAAAGAATAGTGTGACCAGCAGGAGAACGGAAGTTATCGTGCCCTTGTGAGGCCTCATCTTGAGTACTGTGTTCAGTTCTGGGCCCCTCATTATAGAAAAGACATTGAGGTGTTGGAACATGTCCAGAGGAGAGCTACCAAGCTCATGAGGGGCTTAGAGTTGTATGAGGAGAGGTTGAGGGAGCTGGGCATGTTTAGTTTGGAGAAGAGGAGGCTGAGCGGGGACCTCATTGCCCTGTACAATGACCTGAAAGGAGGTTATAGAGAGATGAGTGTTGGCCTCTTCTCCTTAGTTACTAATTACAGAACCAGGGGAAATGGTCTGAAGTTGCAGCAAGGGAGGTTTAGCTTGGATATTAGGAAGAAATTCTTGACAGAAAGAGTGGAGGCACTGGAACGGCCTGCCCAGGGAGGTGGTTAAGTCACCATCCCTGGAGGTATTTAAGAAATGGGTAGACCTGGTGCTTCAGGACATGCTCTAGGGGCATGCATGTAGGGGGCTTGTGTGTTGTTTTTTGGTGTTTTGTTTTGTTTTGTTGGTTTGGTTTGGTTTGTTTCCTTTTAGTGGTCAGGTATTTAGGTGTTCTTTATTCTTGTAAGTATGGTTGGACTCGGTGATCTACAAGGTCCTTTCCAACCACAATTATTCTGTGATTCTGTAATATAGTATATAGAACTAAAAGATAATTATCATGGCAAAATTAGATAATAAAATTGCCTGTGATAGTAGATGATGGAAATCCCTCAGTTAGCTTGTATTTTGATGTTGTTCCTTACTACAGCTTAACTAGCATATGAATCCTCTATATGAAGGCTGGATATGAAACAGTGATTAGAACACATTTTATCTTTCATCAGGGATACATGACTGGACTTGTTCTTTGTGTGAAAAAGTGTGTAGGGAGGAAGGTTTTATGGCTAGTTCTCACTCTAGTATTGAGCATAGAAACAGCTGAGATATGCACAATAGATATGGAAATGAGCTGTATCACTGGCAACAGGGAGCAGACATAGGGTAGATATAGCCTTTGTGATAAAATTGATACATATGGAATAAAGAGCAATTGGGACAATCTTGAAGTCATGGAAGTTGAAAACAAACAGAAATCTTCATGCCAATTACATTTAAATAGCTTTAACATAGACAACCCACAAAATGTCAAGGGTGAGATTCTTAAAAAAATGGTGCTGTCACAGATTCCAACAACTTCACAAAGTACAAGATGTAAACCCTCATTAAAGGTAAGATAGATATAAGTTTAAAAAGATTAGTTGCTTGAGAGAAAAAACTATTTTTTATATCTATTTTACTTAATAAAATACATATAATTTGCTTTAAAGATTATTAGTTTTTTTTAAATTTTCTTTTGCTAGAAGCAATTATGAAACTGATCATTTCAAAGTAAGTAGAGGTTTTAAAACATACTCAAGAGTCAGAAATAGCGGGTACTTCAAAGTGTCTGAAAGTCAGAATCCTTAAAGCCCTCAAAGTGAGCACACTATCAGTTATGTTATAAAGTTGCTTCCACCTGAAATCTGACCAATATCTCCTTCAGCAGAATGTTCCTTTGCTGTTTGTGGAAAGATTTCCTTCAATACACAAACCTTTGTGTATGTCTGTTTCCAACATTAAAATAGTGGTTATACCTTTTCTGGTTTTTTTAACATTAGAGCTTGGAGATAGGTTTATCTTCTGCGACATCACAGAGAGTTGCTCTTCTACAGCTGAGATTCATTTCACTGAAGACGGCATGAGGCATACATGAAGGAGGACAGAATGGAAAGGTTTGTGCTCTGCCTCCCAATGATGTAGATAAATGTAGGCCTGTTGTGTCTTTAGTGTTGTTGAGCCAGAACATTTCTCAACTGCCAAAATCACACAAAAATAAAACGGGTTCACAACTGGCATGGCACTACGTATGACATACAAACTAACATTTTCACAGCGTGCCATCAATTTTAAAGTCTATCTTTCTTAGTAAGCCTTGCACAGGGGAGGCTTTCTTGAATGAGAAATAGCCAGCAATGTGGCATTATTTATGGGAATGGTCACACATTACGTGTTCTTGTTACTGTATGCAGTATTATTTTTAATAATGTGCATAATTTTAAAGTCCCAGAGTAGGGTCCAGAAATATACATTGCCTGTTGGTTTTCAAATCTGAAGTTTTATAGGCTACATATTTACTCGTTAAATGTAAGCTTCCCCTTAGCTTTAAAAAGAGTGAAGTGTGTTTACTGTTCAACTTGTTTTTACAAAGATACATGACATTTTTTCTGGCAGTTTGTGTACCTGGCTTGCCTGAATAATTCTTCACAAAGAAGAATGTGTGACAAGTTTGTAAGTAGAATGATTATTCAAGAATAAATATTATTTTCTTCAGTCAGTTAAGCAATTTTAGAATGGAAGCATGAAACTAAATATTTTTTTTTAAATCTTAGACTGTAGGAAACCCTTGAAATGATACAATGGAAATGGCAAAATACTTTTTCCTTAGGCTAATGAGCATATTACCAGGACAGGAGACAAACTCTACATTAATAGAGACTGTCATAAGAAATGAGAAATATTACTGTGTACACTTTGTAACAGGACACACTTTTCCAGTAGGAGATGATTCAGGAGATGGAACTCCTAAGAGGTTCCTGTACACCAAATCCTGAAGCCTGAAATTTCCCCACATTACAGAACCTAGAAAGGATGAATTTTATAGTAAGATAGCAAACTGAGAAAAGTGTGCCTGCTTTATATGTGCTCCATGTAAACTCTGAATTTTCGCAAGTAAACATCAATATTAATCAGCAGGTTTAAGACTTCTATATTTGCATGCAATAAAATACATTATTGTGTGTAAAGGGCTAAAATTAGCATTGCTTGTTTACCCAGAACATAGTCCCATCGAAAAATTTATCCCACGATACGTAATAATATTTTTTACCTTTTAATTGATAATTAAATATATGTGAAGATTGGTAAAAAGAATGCAGAGTAGTATCCTTGAGCACACTGTGCTATGAGTCAATGTGTCAGGGCAGGGTTTTCAATGGCTTAGTGTTCAGCAGTTCGTAACCAAGCGTTGCTAACTTGCAGGCGATTCCAATCCCCATCTCTGCTTTTGCCATATGTTTGCTTCTCTCTCCAAGTGTATATCCATCAAAGATGCTGACAAGCAGCACTAATCAATGTATATGAGAAAGGACTTGGTTGCAGTTCTGGATGAAGCTTAGAGTAGCTGTGTCATGGAAGGCACAGGAGGTGCTTGTAGTCAGCATTTAGCGCTGAATGGATACATCCAGGGAGGAAGAATATGAGACCTGCACTAGCTGTCTCTTGGGGCATTGAGATTTTTTTTCCTTACTGTCTGTGCCAGGAAATCCTAGTCAGTTCCAGGTGTCTTTTCATTACTGCAATTTCTAGACTGCAGAAAAATACATCAAGGTATTTGAATAGCAAATGATGTAGTGATAGGAAGCAGCTGATCATTATTCCTCAACACAACAGGAAGCTAGCAAGGTGACATTCAGATTTAATGACTTGTGCAGACTCCAGAGCACTGTGGAGTGCTAGCAACTTCAAGTTTCAGTTTTCCAGATAGAATCTGTAATAACCAAAGAGAGATATAAATGTTATTTGAAATATAGTTTGTGCATCTTCCTACAAATCTAGAATATTATTTAAAATGACAATAATAAAAAACTTATCTACTTGTGCTTCTGTTGACTCCCATTCTTACAACTGACAGCCTGCAAGTGGACCAAAAGAAGGCTTCTGTGCTAGGAATTTGTTATAGACCTAACTATTTAGTCTTTTTAAAAACAAAAACCAGAACTTTGAACGTACTCCTTCTTATAAGACTAGTGTTTTTATTTGGTTTGCAACACATAACAGGGGCTGTGGCTGTATATTCTTGCTATCAGTGTTGTATGTACTGCTGTTGGTCCATGACTGTTTTAATTTTTGATTTATGCATTTTGATTTATGCATTTTATATATTACTTTGTAAAAGGTAGATTGAGAGAAAATTTACTTTTAAAAGCAAACATTCAAATACTTTTTTTTATAGGTATGATAACTTCTTTGCTTCATTTGTATGACCATTGTGGTAAGAAACATTTGGCTTGTTATGTTAGGTACCTGTATCTCTTTAATATCGCACCTCAACATAACAGAATAATTAAGGGCATGAATAATAAAAGATGTGCATTTCCTTACATGATTTTTACTTGCTTTTGTATAATATATATTTATTTATTTTTCCATTTTTGCTTAATTTTTATTTTGAAATCTCATGCTTACATCCTGTATGCATGAAAACTCCAAAAACTGGATGATCTGAGATTATTCTCTATGAATTTCTTTCACGGGTAGAAGAAGGGAGTTGCCCACAACATCACTGAAAAACAACTGTATTTTCCCAGAACATCCATCGAAGTCCAGAATTTTCATATGAGGAAATAGGGCCAGAATGAAAGCTCAGGAAGTTCTGCTCTTTTTTCTGCTCCATTGCTGTCTGTTTGAGACCTTGTTTGTGGTGTCATGACACACAGCACTTCTGCTTCCACATAGTGCCATAAACAGCTCTTTCCCTGGACAGAGTCCACAGCTATGCAAATATACGTGCAAAAAAAAATGACAACTCAGGTTCATCTTCAACACCATCATCCTTTTACTTCATACTTCTGTTCTTACACAACAGAATTCAAGGACATTTCTGTAGTGTTTAGTGACAAGATGAAAGAGATGGCAGGCCTCTCCCCCAGCATCTTCTTACCTCACTCCTAAGTTATGTCTTTTTACTCAAGTGCCCTCCAGACCTAGCACTGAACTGGTATTTTCCACTGGGACATAGTCTTTAACCTTCTTAAAAAATGAAGAATTTACATGTTTTATGTATGCAAGCTTATAATGGATTTTTGGTTTTCTGTCGTAATAATTTTCTGAATGTACTGTTTGGCAATGTAAATATTCACAGCTTGTTTGGAATGGTTTTGAAATTTTTCTAGCCAATATCTCAGGAAAAAAAAAAAAGGCAGAAAGATAAAAAAACTAAAGTGTATGTGCTTTTTTACAGTATTAATAATTATTGATGTCACTCTTAATGTGGCTGAAAAGATTGATTCTATTTATGTGGATAGTCTACTCCATACGCTAACAATTTTAAAGAATTCAGTGTAGCTGTGGCAGAACTAGTGAATGAAGATTCCTTCCACTGAATGATGGAACCAACAGATGTGCTGTTTTATATCAGATAAAGCTAAAAAATCAAATACTAGGTCACTTATAACATATTAGAATCAAAGAATCATAGAATGCCTCGGGTTGGAAGGGACCTCTAAAGGTCATCTGGTCCAACCCCCCCTGAAGTGAGCAGGGACATCCTCAATTAGATCAGGTTGCTCAGAGCCTCATCAAGCCTGGCCTTGAATGTTTCCAGGAATGGGGCTTCCATCACCTCCCTGGGCAACCTGTTCCAGTGTTCCACTGCTCTCACAGTAAAGAAGTTCTTCCTAACATCAAATCTACATCCACCCTTCTCTAGTTTAAAACCACTGCCTCTCATCCTATCACTACATGCCCTTGTAAACAGTCCCACTCCAGCTATTTTGTAGGCAGTATTCTTAGGTAGTATTCTTACTGGAATACTAGAGAAACAAGGTAGTCTGAGACTCAATATCTTTTCCTTGTACCCATTCCTATATTAATAGTAGACCCCTTTAGATTTAGGATGTGATTTAGTATCTGTTAAAGAAAATGGATATCCTTTCACTGAGTTGAGTGAGCTGATACAAACCCATGGACACAGGTAGAAGTCAACCTAACTGAAAAAGAATGATCATACTGTTGTGAAACTTACTGTAATGCTTAATTAGAAGGGGGGGGGGGGGGGGGAATTTTAAACAAAGGCCTGAAAAATAAAACCGTAAAACTGGTAGATGTCAAACACAAGGTC
>JAAGNO010022107.1:23790-45814 GCA_033439905.1 Ceryle rudis
TGACAAAGCAGCATCAGTACTGGCAAAACCATGAAAAACAAAAAGTGAAACAAAACATAAAAGAAAAGAATTTCACATTTTGGTAATACAAATATGAGAAATGCGAAGAGGGGGGGGGGGGGGGGGGGAGGAATATTAAACACAGACCTGAAAATTAAACCTGTAAAACTTGTAGATGTCAAAACAGAGTGCTGCAACGAACTTGTGTTGATGCTAGGAGTGGAGGAAAGATATGATTTTAGGTTCATTACAGTTGGTAAACAAGTTTTACACCTGTGATTTGCACCTAAACTGATTTCTCATATGTAACAACTGCAGACGAAGTCTTTCTTTGATCTCACAGTGTAGACACAGTGGTTATGTAAAAAAAAAATTGATAATATGTTTTCAGGAATTTATATTTTGGACTCTTTTTTGATTTGTTTTTCAACTTGGGTGTTCTCAAAGAAAAATGTATGTGGAGTGAGAAAACAGGATTTTTTTCTTAATTTGAAAATGTTTAGCTGAATATTTCAAGTGTCTAAAAATATATTTGATAAAACAACTGCACTTAAGCTGGTCGGGTTTTTTTTTAGAGATTCTCAACATTGATAAACCAGCATTTTCTAACAGAAAATTCATATTGAATTTTTAAAGCTGTATTAAAAATATTTAATAAAAAAATCTGGATCTGCTGATTTAAGTAAATCGACAAGATGACAGGCTTTACATCCAAACTCTTTATTCCAGGCTTACTTATTTTAATGGAAATATGACAATTATTCCTATAAAATATTCCCCTTGAAAAACACCCAGTACTTTAGTCACTGAGGCAAAGTAAATTTGTGCCCATTGAGTTCAATATAGCTGTGACTACAGTGCCACCAGTCTCTCAGCTGGCCATTTTGTCTATGCTCATTGCATTTTATACACACATATATATATACATATATACATATGGTAGTTAGATCTTGAATGGGGTGTGAAATGGATAGACTATTCTTAGTAACAATTGCAAGAGTTCCTAGAATTTTATTTCTGGACTGAATGTTGACACTTGTCTGCAGGCTTGAAGGCTTTTATGATGGTTTAGATGAAAGGCACAATTGCTCCTGCAGATTTGTGCAAGCTCTCCGGCACAGACTTGTGATTTGGTTCTGCTCTGGGCAATTACATGATCTCTCTTCTACATAGATGCTATTTTTACAAAATTTGTGAAAATGTCTGGCAGGGCAACAGGCAAAGATAAATTGACATATCCACCCTGTCTGATTGCACAGATCTATCTTACAAAAGAAATGGGGATAACAAGCAGATTTGGATCCTGAAACTGCTAGCTCTAGGCTTTCTGTTATGCAGTTGATGGTATGTTGCTTCAATCTATAGTTGTTACCTCAAATTGATAGGTTGAGTTATGTTACATCTGACAGCATGATATATATGTAACAGATGTTGAAAATTATGCTTGAAAGTGATGATTATTGTCAGATACTGAGTTTTTTAATCCTGACATCTATATGGAGAGATAGGTACGAAGTCCTTCTCACTGAATTTCCTGACTACTTCTAACTTAAGTGGTAAAACTTAAGAGTGATGCAAACAGATTTAGTAATACGGCTTCCACTTAATACTAATAGGACTTTTACAGCTGATTTCCTGTGCATCAGCTGGAAACTATGCCACTTAATATAATCTAAACCTGCATTTTATAGCTTAATTATTCTCTACCATTAGACAAAAAGCAACATTATGTAGTTCCAGCACTTAGTTTATATGATAATCCTGTAGTAATATATAACATGCCCTTGTTGGAGAAAAGACTTTCAAAATGCTTTGATTTTGAATCTATGCAACCAACCTAAATCTGATCATTTTATGTGTACATACTTTGTTAAAAATCCCCAAAGTGAAATGAAAACATACCAGTCAAACTGGAGATTTTTATTTTGGAAACTAATGACAAACAAAATGAGAAACACTTCTGAAGAATACTAAATTTGAACCTACTGGTATCATATAGGATATAAACAACTGTTATTTTCTTGGTGCAAGTAGTAGAAGAGAACAGGCTTTCTATCTGAAACAGCATACCATCCCTGCTCTTTGGAAAAATCTAGCCAACTGATGAAAAGTCACTGTTCCCACTTATGACAATGTTCACAATGTTAACAATGTTCCTGAGTAATCATTGCTGAATGTTTGAATTCTGAAAAGTATAAAATTTGACAGCTGCAGTAAAAAATGGGACAGTTAAAAAAAAAAATATCTCTGTCTTTCCCAGGGTATGCTTAAAAGTAAATTTGAGAGGAAACAGCAAATGTCTATGAAGTGTCCTTCGAAATGCAACAGGTAAAATGTTAACTTGCTAAGAGTATGTAAGATTGTAAAGACCTGTAAATGACTTAGGGAAAAAGCAATATGCTAGAATTTCCAGTTATTGTACGGTAGTCATGTTTGATATAATATTGGCTTTCAGAAGTTGCTTACACCTGAGAAAAAACTGGTAGTGCTGAACTTGAGATGTCCCTGACATCTTGTATATATACCACATATGACTGATGATCAGAAACAATTACTATGAGCTAGTAGAGGTTACTGAAGATAAGCATGATTAAAATAGGCTGAAATTTTTGCTGCTTAGGAAATCTGAATATTTCTGCAAGACTCAGGAAAAAAAATTAACTTCTGAATGGCAAGTGGCATGACTACTGGTGTTAGGAATACCAAGTGAATTTGGTGTCTATCTAGTACAAATAGAAGAACACATACATTAAAACAACCAGGGAAATGACAGTGAAAAACACCTGTGATAAGACTGACAGATCCAGTACCATTAAGTTGATTAAATTACGCTTTCTGCACTTAAACATACTGTACTATAGCTCCTTATTATGTTAGCAAGATAGATGTTTAATAAGACAAAAGGTTGTTCTTGGTATTTTTAGTAAGTCTAATGCTGTGTCAATAACTTCAATGACCTACATTGCTCAAAATAATTGCATTGTAGTATCAAGCATTGCTAATGCCAGGTGCCAAGGCTTAGCAGTGAGTCTGTTTACCATCTTGTGTAAGCTTTCATACCTTCATTTGTGCTCAGTGAAAAACTGGCCTGTATAAACGTAATGTCTTAATTTCAGATTTGTTCAAATATCTTTTAAATTTGGGATTGGTTACTTTTCCACACAAGGCAACTCAGACTTGCCTGAGATGAAATTATTAATTGTATGCACTTCAGTGATCTGGTAACAGACTGTGAGTTATCTTGTGTAAATACTTCCACAATATTAGATGAAGAAGTGTACTTTTTTTTTCCCTAAAAAATAGCTCTGTGCTTCAGAGGCTACAAGGAAGTTAATTAGCCTGTTCTCTGTTTTCTAGAAAGTAAATCTGCATAAGAGCTTTCTATGTAATAAATCAGGAAGGATTATTGATGTTCTTTGTGGTTTAGTAGGTAAGTGGCAAAAGTTAGCATAAGGAAGATTGATGTGGCATACACATTCTTCTTTTCTGTGTTATTAGATGATGGCAATTAGTGACATTTACTGTCATCAGTAGCTGTGGGCCAATGCTAAGAATTACATAAACAGTTTCATGTATTTTTTTCCCAAAACTTGCACATTGACAAGCCTGTTTGCATGGGCACAATTTTGCTCTGTGAACAGATTCCTACAGAGATTTACACCAACTCAAAGACCTCCTTACCTCCTCTTTAGGCTGTCTCTGTGGTGAACTTCCACAAACGGATGCATTTGGTGGGGTAATTTTCTTCTCAATCAAGGACATTTTTAATGCATTTTTTAGATTTCATTTTTAATGTATTGGTTAAAAAATTCCAGAAGAAAACTATTATGAATATTCCCTGTGTCTAAGGAAATGAATATCTCCTGCCCCTTATAAATCATTTCCACCTGGTATAAGAAGATTCTGCATGAGAATGACCTATACCTAAATGTTGTTCCAGTATGGCACAGGGTCGTCGGTCTTTTATATCTTATAGCATTTTTCATGAGTGAAGACCATAGTTTTTTTATATTTCTAGTGCAAAAGTCTTTTTCTTCATCACCTTTAAGCTCTTAACAGAAAATGCCACTGGGACCAGATATTATTTGCCCTGATTCATCTGTCCTGTTTCAACCCAGGTCCTGCGCTTCAGTTTTCTGCATCATTTACTTTAGCAGTAGAAGATTTACACCTATCATCACATCTCAGAACATGATTTTTTGCAAGATGAAAATAACCATGAGAGTCCTCAAAAGCTGAGTTTTGGTGTCCATAAGAAACCAATACAAGGAGTATTATAGGATGCATACGAAAACCTTGCCCTCCAAAGTGAATTACACTTTCCTTAGGAGTCTTTGCAAATGCAAATTATCTTTACATTGATATAGGGACTTGTATCCTGTTTGTAGATTGCTTGTATTTTGCTGGCTTGGGCTGATTTGGAGGCTGGTGTTTGGTTAAGCTTGTCAAACAGAGAAGTTAAATGGTTGTAACATCCCTGAGAGAATGAGGGCCCATTGTATAGGTTTAGTCAAGTATTTCCTCAGCCTCAGCAGGTATGGTCTGAACTAGTGTTGAAGGCTCGGATGACGGCCCACGGACTACAGGGCATGCGCAGGAGCCTGGGGTCAAAAGTTTAGCTGTGAGGAAGGCATCTTACTTCATCCTCAAGACCCCTAGTGACCACCACCAGAAAATACTGCGCCTGCTCAAAGGGGAGGAGACCTCACCTGCATGTGAAGTGGGGATAGATAATGCATATGTATAGGCGCATTGCAAAACCTATTGAATATTAAATGTTTAACTCCATAAAAAGCTGCACAAGGCTGCCTGAGGCATGCACATTTGTGGTGGGGCAACCCCCTGTGTGTCCGGCACTGAATAAACGACCTACTTTACAGCTGTCCTACTTGTGGAGTCTGATTTCCGCAAGTCACATTCAGGTTTGAATTCAGTGCTACTGGATATAAACCACTTCCTGTTGCTGCTCCCTAAACTTGTGAGCATGTAGGATACTAAAGAAACAAGTTTAAAAGCACTTTTTAGTCTTATGTCTGTATCTTTTTAAAGACACTTACCCCAATTAAGAAAGACATTTTGCATTACAGTATCTTCCTTCTTTTCCTTGGTCTAAATCCAATTGTGTCTGTGCGAGACTGTGATTTGTGCAGCTGGATGTATCTGCCCCAAACTTAATGAAACCACAGCTGACGATATAATGAGGAAATAATATGCCATAAAAACTGACCTAAAGAGTTTTTTTCCAGGTATAGGTAGAGGGGTTAAGAAGTCCTCCACGGTTAGCTAATCAGCTGAAGGCAATTTTAAAATATTGCTTTGGTGCTTAAAATTTATCTCACATTAGCTTTCTCTTAAGGTGGGGGGAAAGTCTATTACGAATATGAATAATTGGAGTGCCATCTGCTTGAGGGACATAAACTTAGAATAAAGCACAGAGTTAATATGGATTAAAACGCCGTCAAAGCTCTATGCCAACAAAAAGTTTGAGACTGTTTTTCTGGCAGAACACCAACTCTTACTAATTTATTTTAATATTCTATTTATATAAGAGCTGTAAGCATAAGCATGTAAGATTAATGAAGGTTGATTTGACTGCCCCTTCACTTCCTGTGTCTTCTACAGCATTATAAAGGTGGCAGATTGCTAATCAAGAATTCTTAACACTTTGTCCAAACTCAAAGGTGAGTTTTTCAGAAATTATAATTACCTGTAACTCTAGCCGTGATCTTTTTGGCTATGAGTCATGGTTAAGCTATTCGTCTTTTCCACACATCTTCCTTAGAAAATGAGGCCACACTAATAGCATTTCATTAGTTCGAGAACTGTTTCCTCTTTTACAGTTTTAGCTCTGACACTGTATCAGTAGATTCAAGTGACAGTGAATACATAAGACAGTGACACTGTTTTGTATATTAAATAGGCCACTAGTCCGTTTTCCTCATTTTTTTAATTGTATTTCATATGCTGACCTGAAGTGTTTTATTGCACTTGCAGCTCAAGCTTATTGATTCAGATCACATCCACTGAAGGTATTTTCTTCTGAGCCTTTACAAGGGTCTTACATTATTACAAGATCATGTCTCTGAAACAGATGCTAACTATCCTGAACAAGCACAATGCTGCTGTTTTGTAAACACTGGTACTTAAGCAACCCACTAACTGGATAAGCAGTTGCAACATCTGCTATGGCTGAATCAATGCAAAAGTGAATAGATAAATGACTCTCATTTTTTCCATTGTCTCTCGTCACTTCATGAAAGAAGGTGCAGGTTGTTTGTCAGTCACAAGAATAGTGATATCTGGCCTGTACCTCATCTGTGGGTGTACGGGGTCTGGCTGGGATGGAGTTAATTTTCCTTATAGAAACCCTAATGATGCTGTGCTTTGGATCTGTGACTAAACCAGTGTTGATAATACATCCATGTTTCAGCTATTTCTGGACAGCGTCTGCATAGCAATGAGGGGGTTTTGTTTGTTTTTTCATTGTTTTCCTACTAAAGCTATGTTCCATACTACAAAATATTGTGCTCAGCAATAAAAGCCAAGTGAAAGAAGGAGGAAGAGAGAATATTCACGGTTATGGTGTTTGTCTTCCCAAATAACCATGATGTATGCTGAGGCCATGTTTTCCAAGGGGTGGAAGGACATCTGCCTGCCAATGGGAAACAATGAATGAGTTCTTTCACTTGCTTTGCTTGTACACACAGCTTTGCTTTCCCTCTTAATCTGTCTTTATCTTGACCCATCACTTTTAAGATTTGCTATTCTGGTTGTCTACCTCATCTCACTGTGGGGGACTAAGTGAGAGACTGGCTGGCAGCACAGCTGCTGGTTGGGGTCAACTCAACACAATGGACATTAGTATTTGTTGTTGCCTTTTGATTTTTAAATACTTTAAGCTAATAGCCTAAATCTTGTATAGACTAGGATATTTTGGGACAGGGTCCTGAAAATTTGTATTTGTCCTTAGAGATACATTTCTTCCTCTAACTAGATGGATGAATTGGATGGATTTGGTGCCCCTGAATGTCATTACCATTTAGTTTTTCTCCCTTTTTTGCTTTTATTAGAGTCTTTTCTACTTTTTTTTCAGTTTCCTACATGGCTCTATATTATGAGTCAATTCTTGCTCTCTTCCCTCTCACATTGCTCCCTGTTGCAGTCTAAACAGATGTGGATCAAATACCCTTTAAACATGTTTTACTTTATTTTGTGCAATTTTATCTTAAGCAAAAAGAGTTTGTACACCAGTGCAGGAAAACACAGAAATTGTAAGAAATCTTAATGACTGAAAATGGTGCATAGAGAATATTCAAGAAGATTGTACCTTTGGGCATTCTCATCTCTAATTTTCTGTTTTTCCATCTGTTGTGTAGTCCTGAAAACTGTTTCTTGACACTTCAAGGGCTACAATGACTGCACAGAATGCACTGTAATAATTACACTTCTGCATCAAGGTTTCATTCTTTTTTTCACGGTAGAACAGAGCTATGCCTGAGCAGAAGACAGAAAACATGCAACTCAGTTACATTAAACCAAGAAATACTTTATTCACATTAATTATTGATGTATTAGATTTTCAGAAATATAAACTATAAAATATAAACTGACCCAGAAACTGATAAAAATGGCTATGTTATCAATAAATATTATTGTTAGGATTTCATTGCTGATGATTGTGTGTAATCAGTTGTGTGTAATAAGGGCATTCACTTGATTTCAGTAATCAAGTTTCACAATGATCATAAATTAATATACTGTTATTGTAAGAATTAAAGTTCTCCTGTTTTGCAGAAAACCAAACTGTCATCTTCAAAACTGTGTAATAGAGTCCTCCAAGACTCACATTAGGCCATGGCTTAATACATTTTCAAAAAAATCTTGAAGCACTGGGTGAAAAGGGAAATGATTTTTTTTTTTCAGATGTCACCCAATTATTTAAATTAGTTTAAACCTGAGAGGATTTTTAGGGACTTTGAAAGTACCTTACAAACCCAGCCAACTTGACAGATGAAAGTAAAATTCATGAAGATCAGATACACATTCGAAGTAAAAACTTTTAGCTGTAACTAACCATGAAAAGATACGCTTAGCATTATCATTAGTTCCATGAAAACATTTGCTTAAGAAAGACAAATATATTCTCCCTCTGCCTTTTTATTTCACTCTTGACTTGATAAGAGTTGCTGACATTAAAACAGGAATACCTTAATCTTACAGTTCCCATAAAAGTAGAGTGGAAAGCAGGAAATCCTTACATTTCAATAGTAATTGTTATTCCTTTGTTATCATCTACAATGTCATAGACACCTGCCAAAAATTCAATAAAAGATTTGGTCATTCAGAATCTAAGGACAAATAGGCAGAGATTACAGGAAATGTACAGTAGTAAAAAGAGATTAATATGCAGTGAGAAGATTTGTCTCCATAAAATATAGATGTTCAAGTTGATATAGATGAGGCTGGCATATAAAAAAAAAAAAAAAAAAAAAGTGTATTGCAGTTTCTCTGTTTCAAAGTTTGTGTGCTGGTTTTGGTGGTGATAAACTTAATTTTCTTCATAGTAGCTGCTACGGTGCTATGGTACGGATTTGTGCCGGGAACAGTGTTGATAATGCAGAGATGTTTTTGTTATCGATGAGCAGTAATTACACAGAGTCAAGACCTTTTCTCTTCTCACGTGACCCTGCCAGCGAGTAGGCTGGGGGTGCACAAGGAGTTGGAACAGCTGACCCCAACTGGCCAAAGGGATATTCCATACCATATGACGTCATGCTCAGCATATAAATCTGGGGGAAAAAGGAGGAAGAGGGGGATGTTCAGAGTGAAGCTGTTTGCCTTCCCAAGGAACTGTTAATATGTGATGGAGCCTGGCTTTTCCTGGAGATGGCTGAAGACCTGCCTGCTGATGGGAAGTGGTGATTGAATTCCCTTTTTTTTTGTTTTGCTGGTGTGTGCAGCTTTTACTTTACCTAGTAAATTGTCTTCATCTCAACCCACAGCTTTTCCCCCTTTGTTCTTCTGCCCTTTAGTCCGTATGCTGGGACTAGAAGATGTACATCCTTTTGGAGGCAGCAGCTTGGCTTATTTCTCTAGGGCAACATAAGTAACAACAGTTCATTTTTTGTCTAACAATTCAGATGGTAACATACAACTGCAAAGTTAAACATTAGGATTAGATTACATATACCTGAAAGAATTTATATAATTTAATTTTAAAAAGGAAAATATATCTCCATGCACCCTTATATGTGCACTCACCAAAAGTTCTGCTATAGACACAGTCACGGAGACATTCTTTGTATTAATAAATATGGCAATATACAATTAAGAAACATATTTTTTCCTATGTGATCAATATCCTATACTAATATAAGGGTAAGGAAGAAATATCTTAATTCTGTTGATTAATTTATTCTGATTTTTGGGTTGTTGGTGAGTAAGACTCACATGTTCTAAGCAGACTAGGAATTTTTTTTTTTTCCCCTGATTCTCTCTTGTGCACTGTGATTTTCTCTGTAAGATGCCCTTCTCCAGAAAGGTTTCGGTATGTCTCATGCTCTAAGGAATAACTAACTTTCACACCTATTTGCTGAACATGCATGTGCAAAATGTCTGTGAAAGAAACAACAGAATAATGGCTGTGAGCAGTGTGCGGTGAGGAAGAAACTTCTTCCCACAAAACATTAAATATGTGTTTGGTGACACATTGCATATTCTGACAACAGCTGAGTAATACCTGTCTAGACTTTATACCCGGTAGTAGTCTTTTTCTTCTAAGTGCTTGCATAACTGTTTTGGATTGATTTTATTTTTACAGCTATTGCTGCTGTCTTTGGTGGTCCATTTCACACATTAATCACCATCTGTGCCAAGACGTGGCTTAAATCCCTTTCATCCCTTCTCATCTTCAATTCATTCCTTCCTATTTTAGATCCTGCATTATCTCACTGAATAACCCATCAACACCAACCTTACCCAGGATGGCCTTTTCAGTAATTTCAGAGCTGCATGAAATGAGGTATTTTTCTGTTAATCTCAAATTTCTCAGGTGGAAATTAACTTAATTTTTCTAATCTATGCCCTTTATATTAACATCTCAATTTTCTCTCATTTTTACAGTTTCTTCCACATTGCAAAACATACATCATGCAGGTTCTAAGATTGCGTGTTGGACCTGGTGAAAAAGCTAAGAACAGCTGCTTTGATATACTTTGCTTCATTTCCCTTATCTACTGGTTAATGTTCTTGACTGAATTTGATGGAACTCAACATTTAAGAACCTCTGTACTGAAGTAACTCAGGAGCATAGGTAATGTTTTTAGACCATCTCAGAGCACTATCTTTTGTTTCTTTGTTGTTGTTGGTTTTTTTTCTAGTTATTTTATTTTTCAGTTTCCAGAGTCTTTTGTGTGAAAAAAATAAGATTCCAATATTAAATTTTAACTAAAGACTAAATTTTAACTCGAATCCCTTCTTAACATGAAGTATAAATAACCATTTTCCTTGTAGCAAGTTTTACAAAATTGAGCACTTAATCTGTTTCCAGTTTTCGACAATCACAGACAGCAGGTATTTCATAAAGAATATTGGTGTTACCAACGCATATTCCCATATAACAATCTACAAGAAGAGGACTGAAAGCTACAAGAAGAAAGTAGGAAAGGTAGTAGTCCTTTTTCTTTCCAGAAGCCCTTCAAAACTAGACATTATTACATAAACTGCAGGGAGTTTTTGGGTACTGGACCATACCTTGACTAAAAAAGGAACACAAAACATCAGGTTCGCCCTCTTCCCGAAAACTTCACAAAAAACAGTGCTCCATTTCTGCCTGAGCTGAAAAAAAGTTCTTTCCTCACTGCAGATTTGTTGATCATTTTATCACTAATAGTGACTGCAGAGCTCTTATAAGATAACTCAACTTTCAAAATTCATGTAGATAGAATCCAGAGAAAACTTCTAATTTTGTTCATTTTAAGTAAACTTGTGCTTTAAAGAATTTACAGTGTAATATTCGCCCTTGTTAATGTTATTCCATTAGTTCTCAGTCACTAATGAAAAACAACACAAAATAAATTTTTCTGTAGCAGAACCCGGTCTTAGTTTTGCAAGCAATTTTTTAACTTCTTGAATTGTGAAGTTCAGCTGCAACTAGGTAACTTGTGGTTTTTTTTTTTTCTTTTGCTTGCACTGTGAAGACTTTTTTTTTCTTTATTAAGAAAAGAATACTTTGTTTATAACTTTTAAAATGTAAGATACCTATAAATATGTGCCAGGTGGCACCAAAAGTCCTTGAGGTACATACATTAAATTGGACTTATTGTAGTAAGGCAGCTTTATTCTTGTTTAGCTTTGTAAAGCTGCAGCTACTAAGTGTTCTTTCGCAATGAACTTCAAGTGTCTCCAAAGGTCAAGAACAATCTTGTGTTTAAATGCAATAAAAGAGAATGGCATTTCATTGGTTGTAACTTCAAAATTTATTTATTTAGTTTCACTTTTTATAAAATGTGTTGACATAGTGTTTTTGTACTGAGCACTTATAGTTTGAAATCTCCACTAAGGCTTCCTGCCCTTGACTTGTTCTTAGCAGTGGTGTATGGTATCCCTTATAATTTCTTTTTTTTCACATAAAATGACAGCTATGCTAGGCTATATCAGGATGAAGGTACAGAAGTGGGAAAGCTTTAACTTTTTCTACTTGTTTTTCATGCAGTGACAAACACAGTTTCTAATGAAATCGGGAAAAGATCTGACACTGAGCTGTAGTCTATATCTTCAACTCATACAATATTACAAATAACGTATTACAAAAATAGCAAAATCCATCATCTATACACAGTAGTGTCATGGACGCACCCATGAAACAGACAGCAGTAACTACACCAAATGCATACAAATTGCAACCAAAATTACCCAGCACTCCAACAGACCAAAGTAAATTACAAGTTCAGATGTCAGATGGGAATATAATACTACACAACTGGTTCCCAAATTTTAGGAATATTCGTTTTAGCAAGATGAACCAAAACATGCTCACATTTATTCATAAAAGGGAAAACCTTCCACTCAAGGGTACCCAGAAGGGAGGTCCCTCATCCAAAAAGGGGCAAAGGCTGACTTAATGATATATCCAGAAGAAATATTAACTTACCAAAGGATGGAATGAGTTTTCCTGGAAGGTTTTCTTGGGTGGAGTCTCGATCCAAGGAGAGGGGCTGCAATTGCAAACCCACTTGTTCTGCAGAAACCCAACTCAAAATGGCTCTTCAGAGGGGCTCCATTTATACTGTAGTCAAGTGTGAACTGTGGTCTAATTAGTAGGGGGAAAACACATGACAGAGGTAGTCTAGGGGCCTGAAACAGAGAAATCAGTTTTTATTGGGTTTTCAACAAGCTGCCGTCATTCTCAGGTCTTTGTCAGGGCAACTGAATCTGCCAGTAGTTAATTTGTATTGAATTTAGTAAATTGATACCTAAAATGACATTTTAAAATAATTTTAGTTACAGGGGGATAGACACCTTAATACTGTCTTTAGCTTAATGGTTAGGCTGATCATGAACATGGGAAGCCCAGATTCATGCTTGCCTGAACAGAAAGGATGGGTTTCTTTCCATGTCTAGGAGGTGAACAATGAAAGAACAAGTTGTTGAATAAGAAAAATAGTTGCAGCTTTTTTCATGTTTTCACAAAGGAAATTGAAATTAGACAGAAGAAAGAATACCTCACGGTGACAGTGATTAAGCACTGGGATAACTTACCCAGAGAGGCTGCAGAATCTACATTGCTAGAGATTTTCAAAACTTGACTGGCTGAAGTCCTGAACAACCTTTGAAACTACCACTACTAAGTGGAAGCTTGGACTAGATGACCTAAAGGGGTCCCTACCAGCTCTAACATACTGACTCTTTACATGGACTGTGGGAAATCCAAATTCAAATTCATGCGCTGTCCAAGCTACAGGAGAGATCTGAATCAGGGGATCCTGTATCACATTGAATGCCAAGTCTGTGATGGACTTCAAGCCAATTTCTTTGTTTCTGGACCCCAACATTACCAAAGTTATTGTCAGTAAAATATCTGGAACAGAAAGGTTGTTGGAGACATCCATTAATTAGTCTCTTTCTGTATTTAATTCCTAATTAGATGAGTCTACTTTTCAGTCAGGTGTTTTCTGCAGATTCCTTCTTGAGGAAAAATCTTCTACTCAGTTTTCTTGCACTACCAGTCAGAGCACCTAAGAATGCCACCCTGGGTCTAACCCCAGGTGACACCTAGTAGTACAGTTACTTTCACTCTGAAAGTAATTAGGTGCAAAGCAGGTAGAGGTGATTGCATATTTCTAGATGGTGTAAACAGGCAGAATAACTGTCTTTGCCTGGACTTCTAAATGTCTGGACCCAGCCATGCCCTACTCTGGAAGTGCCCCATTTCATATAACAGATTTTTTTAGCAGGACTCATTAACATGGGCACAGGTTGCCCAAATACTTTCTCACATCTTCAGGTCCAGACTTGACTTGCAGCTAAACAGCTCCACTGGTACATAGAGCATCTGTGCATCTGTCTGTGAGCAGTCACGTCATCGCTTCCCCTCAGTGCACAGGTACATGGAATGCTTTAGCACAGGCAACAGGCTGTTCTCCCAAAAGAGGTAAGGGTGTTTTTCTTCTCAGAGTCAAGAGAGATTAAGATCTCAGTAACCCACTCTTTCCTCTAGAGTGAATCACTCCTTACTGTCCTGGTTTGAGTGAGAACAGAACTAATTCTGTTCAGTGATTTTACTTTTCAGCTCAGTTCTTCTAACTAACTGCACTTTTTGAAGTCAGCAGCCTGTTTTCCCAGGCAGTGTCTGCTGCTGGCAGTGATAACACCCCATGGTTAGAGTTACTACCAAGGATTGGTGTGCAGAACAAGGCCACTGCTGGATCTTGTGTACTACATTTGGGGGGCTGCAGAAAAGTGAAAGGCTGCAACTGCAGGGAGGAGTGTACAGGGCAGGTGACCCCAGACTGACCATCGAGGGATTCTAGTTCATTGATGGCATATGCAGTATAAAGCTGAGGGATTTGGAGGGTCTTTTTCAGGGCTCCCTCCTGTTATCATCTCTTGTTCCACTTTGCCAGGTTTGCTTGGCTTGGCACTACTCTTTGGAGCATCCAAGGAGGACTCTGCCTATTCTGCCTTCGATCCCAATCTGTGTGTTCCTGAATCCAGTACCAGAATCCAGCTCCTGAACACAGCGCCCGTCTGCTGCGGGGCCCAGTCTGGGACTCTCCCGATGCCTGCTCTACAGCATCAGTGGTGACAGTGATGTAATTGCCATCTGGGGTGTTGGGTTCGATGCTGGTTTTGTATATATTTGTATATATTCCATTTTTTATTATTATTGTTTCCATTTTCATTAAAGCTGATATAGTTTCCTTTTCTAATGGCTGAGTCTCTCTCCCTTATTCCCTTTCTCTTCCCCTTTGGGGAGGAGGGGGGTTAACAGAGAGCATCTGTTCTAGGTCTATAACCCTTAACCATGACAGATTAATTGGTGCCCAATGTGGGGCCCAATCAGAGCTCTGACAGATTGCCTGAATAGTTCAAATTCCTGTTCGCTCACTTGAAAAAGTATCACTTTTTTACTGAGCATTTTTAAGAATTGGAAACTAAACCAAACTGCGTAAATGATGTCCTTTTGAGAGCAGTGTCAGTTTGTGTCTTTTTAGCATTTCTTTCCAAGTTAAATGCCATAGTGTTCCCTTACGTGCCATATGCGTTATGTTACTGTTTGCTTGTTCTCACTGTTTATCTGAAAGCTCTTGGTTTCGGGCGCTGGGTGAAAACCCTGCTTTCCTTTGGTATTTATCTCTGATTTATGTTGTGCTGAATTGGGTAGTGAGTGCGTCTCTGTAGTAAGGGAATTATATAGTGGATTTTATTAGTAAGAATACTTTTGGGTTTATCTCAGGAAGTTTTACTGCTCCCCAGTATGCCAATCTGACTCCACCAGATTTTAGATCTCTGTTAAATTGTGAGGATTGTGGACATGGTTATTACCAAAATATCATATTATTATTATTATTTTCTAATATTTTTACTATGTGGCATCAGATTAGTTGTCAATGCAGTTATACAGGTTGGGCAACCACCAAAAAATGTACAGTATGCATTGCTTCCCTGCAAGGTTCCGTGATACACTCTGTAATTATCCAGACTCCACAAGGTTTTATGATATGCAGGAAATGCGCCGTGACTGTTCAGGCTCCGCAAACCCCCCACACCAGCCCTGTTGCTGCATCAGCTCCAAAACTAAGCACTGCACCTACTCAGTCTCCACAAACCACCCACGAGCCCTGCTGATGCTGCTTCAAAAACAAGCACTACAGCTTCTCATACTCTGCAGGTTCCCCTCACGAGCCCTGCTGCTGCTTCAATTCCCACAACAAGCACTGAAGCTGTTCCACCTCCAGCAGCAAACCCGGCAGCTACACCAACAGCTACTGTGGCCACTCCCACTCAGTCTGCACCTGTACAAGTCGCTCCTGTGAGGAGAAGAAAACAAAACCAACAATTCCAGTGACAGAAGGGAGAGGGTCCTTCTCAAGTATAAGTTGGAACCAGATGCAAAGCCTGATGCCCCTGCAACTGGAAAGAAACACCTAACAAAAACAGATTGCCCAGTGTGTGCAGATGATAATAGAGCAGGTCCTTCTAAAGCAAATCCATCAGATGTGGAGTCATCAGATGTAGGGGTTACCACCAAACCTGTATCTATGAAGGAGCTGATAAATCTGAGAAAGGACTATAGCTGTCATGAAGGTGAGCCACTGACCACCTGCCTGCTCTGATGCTGGGATACTGGGGCCAAGTCCATTGAATTGGATGGCAGAGAAGCCAGGCAGTTGGGATCCCCGGACAGAGATGGAGGCATTCACCAAAAGCTTCCAAGAAAGAGCAACACTATCAGTCTCTGGAGATGACTCTTGTCAGCTGTAAAATCCAGGTACCCCTTTAAGGAGAACATCGAATGCTGCCCAAGCAAATGGACCATCATGGAAAAAGTTATTAAGTACCTGAGAGTGTGACAGATGATTTATGGTGACAGTTAAGTAGTAAACCTAATGCAATCCCATGCCAGTGACCCATGTTGAGGAAGTTTGTGCAGAGTGCCCCATAAGCGTATTCCACACATTGTCAACAATGGTCTGGGGAACAGATGGTGTGGCACCAACTGTGACTGAAGTGGCCAGGAGAGCATGACAGTATGAAGACAGTGTCTCTTGTCCTCTAGAGGTCCATGTATCAGCCCTGGAGAAGATGGCTAAGGAAACCAAGAGCTCAGTTGAAAAACGGATTGAAAAAATAGAGAGGAGGGAGAACAGATCCTATTCTTCCCTTGAATGGACCTGTGTTGAAGCCACTAGGAGAAGACGCTCTTCTATGAGAGCAGCTAAACATAGAATCATTCAGGTTGGAAAAGACCCTTGAAATCATCAAACGCAACTATTAACCCTACTCTGTAAAGTTCACCCCTAAACCATGTTCCTGAACACCACATCTTAAACACATCCAGGGATGGTGACTCAACCACCTCCCTGGGCAGCCCATTCCAGTGTCTGAATACTCTTTCTGTGAAAATTTTTTCCATAATGTCCATTCTAAACCTACCCTGTTGCAGGTTGAATCCATTCCCTCTTGTTCTAGCTTATTACCTGTGAGAAGAGACCAGCACCAACCTCTCTACAATGTCCTTTCAGGTAGTTGTAGAGAGTGATGAGGTCTCCCCTTAGCCTCCTCTTCCTCAAACTAAACAGTCCCAGCTCTTTCAATTGCTCTTCATGAGATTTATTCTCCAGTCCTTTCCCCAGCTTTGTTGCCCTCCTCTGCACTTGCTCCAGCACCTCGATATCTCTTTCGTATTGAGGTGCCCAAAACTGAACACAATACTCAGCGTGGACTCACCAGTTCTGAGTAAGGGGGGACAATCACCTCCCTACTTCTGCTGCTCACTCTATTTCTAATACAGGCCAGGATGCCATTTGCTTTCTTGGCTGCTTGGGCACACTGCTGGCTCATATTCAGCCACTTGTCTATTAGAAGCCCCAGGTCCTTTTCTACCACACAGCTTTCCAGCCACACTTCCCCAAGCCTGTAGCGTAGCATGGGGTTGTTTTGGCCCAAGTGCAGGACCCAGCATTTGGCCTTGTTGAAGCTCATACTGTTAACATTGGCCCATCAATCTAATCTAATCTAATCTATCCAAGTCTCTCTGTAGAGCCTCCCTATCCTCATGCAGATCAACACTCCCACCTAACTTGGTGTCATCTGTGAACTTACTGATGATACACTCTTATGTCCTTATCAAGATCATCAATAAAGATGTTAAACAGAAATAGTCCCAACACTGAGCCCTGAGGAACACCACTTGTGACTGACTGTCAGCTAGATTTAACTCCATTGACCATCACTATTTGGCCCTGTCCATCCAGCCAGTACTTGATCCAGCAGATCATATGCTCATCCAGGCCACGAGCAGCCAGTTTCACAGAATCATAGAATGGCAGAGGTTGGAAGGGACCTCTGGAGATCATCGAGTCCAACCCCCCTGCCAATGCAGGAACACCCAGGGCAGGCCACACAGGAACAGATCCAGGTGGGTCTTGAAAGTCTTTAGAGGAGACTCCACAACCTCTCTGGGCAGCCTGTTCCAGGCTCTCTCACTCTCAAAGTATTTCCTCATGTTGAAGTGGAACTTTTTGTGTTTCGCCTTGCTACCATTACCTCTTGTCCTATCACAGGGCACCACTGGCCCCTTCTACTTAACACCCACCCTTCAGATATTTGTAAATATTAATAACATCTCCTCTCAGTCTTCTCCAGGCTAAACAGCTCCAGGGTTCTCAGCCTTTCCTCCTAAGAGAGATGTTCCAGTCCTTTCATCATCTTTGTACATCTCCATTGGACTCTCTCTAGTATTTTCCTGTCCCTCTTGAACTGGGGAGCCCAGAACTGATCACAATACTCCAAATATGGTCTCACTAGTGTATGGTAGACGGGGAAGAGAACCTCCCTGGACCTGCTGGCCACACTCTTCTTTATGCACCCCAGGATACAATTGGTCTTCCTGGCCACAAGGGCAGATTGCTGTTCCATGGATAACCTATTGTCCACCAGGATGACAAGGTCCCTCTCCATAGGGCTGCTTTCCAGAGGGTCTACCTCTAACCTGTACCAGTACCTGGTGTTGTTCCTCCCCCAGTGTAGGACTCTACACTTATCCTTATTGAACTTCATTAGGTTTGCCTTTGCCCAGCTCTCCAGTCTGTCCAGATCTTGCTGGACAGCAGCACAGCCTTCTGGTGCATCAACCACACCTCCCAGTTTAGTATCATCACAGAATCACACAATCATTGAAGCTGGTAAAGACCTCTGAGATCATCAAGTCCAACCTATGACCTAACACCACCACATGGGCTAGACTATGGCACTAATGCCATATCCAGCCTTTCCTTAAACACCTCCAAGGACAGTGACTCCACCACCTTCCTAGGCCAGTGCATTCCAATGCCTGATCACCATCTCCGTGAGGAAATGCTTCCTTATATCCAACCGAAACCTTCCCTGATGCAGCTTCAGGCCATGCCCTCTCGTCCTGTCACTAGTTGCCTGGAAGAAGAGCCTGACCCCCACCTGACTACAGCTTCCCTTCATGTAGCTGTAGAGAGTGATAAGGTCCCTCCTGAGTCTTCTCCAGGCTGAACAAGCCCAGCTCCCTCAGCCTCTCCTCATAAGCCTTTCCCTCCAGTCCCTTCACCAACCTCGTTGCTCTCCTCTGGACCTGCTCCAGCACCTCTATATCCTTCTGGAAGTGAGGGGCCCAGAACTGCACACAGTACTGGAGGTGAGGCCTCACCAGGGCTGAGTACAGGGGCAGAATTACATCCCTAGTCCTGCTGGCCACACTATTCCTGATACAGGCCAAGATGCCATTGGCCTTCCATGCCACCTGGGCACACTGCTGGCTCATGTTCAACCAGTTGTCAACCAGTACTCTGTCAGGACACTCTCCAGCCACTCATCCCCCACTCTGTAGCGCTGCAGGGGGTTACTGTGGCCAAAGTGTACGACCCTGCACTTGGTCTTGTTGAACTTATACCGCTGGCCTCAGTCTACTGGCCCAGTCTGTCTGGGTTCCTCTGCAGCATCTTCCTACCCTCCGGCAGATTGACACTCCCCTGCAACTTGGTGTCATCTGTAAATTTACTAAGGGTAGACTCAAAGCCCTCATCCAGTTCATCAGTAAAGATGTTGAATAGGACTGAGCCCAGTATTGATCTCTGGGGGACATCACTGGTCACCGGACACCAACTGCATGCAGCACCATTCACCACCACTGTCTGGGCCCGGTCATCCAACCATTTTTTAACCCAGCAAAGGGTGCACCCATCCAAGCTGTGGGCTGACAGCTTTTCTAGGAGGATGCTGTGGGAGGCTATCAAATGCTTTGCTAAAGTTGAGGTAGACCACATCAACAGCCTTCCCCTCATCTACCAGATGGGTAACCCAGTCACAGAAGGAAATAAGACTGGTTAGGCAGGAACTTCTTTTCCTAAACCCGTCTTGGCTGGGCCTGATACCCTGGTTTTCCTGTACATGCCAATTGATGGCAGTCAGGATGATCTGCTCCATAACCTTGCCAGTCTCCAATGTCAGGCTGACAGGCTTATAGTTTCCTGGATCCTCCTTCTGCCCCTTCTTATGGATGGGTGTCACGTTGGCCAACCTCCAATCATCTGTGACCTCCCCAGTTATCTAAGATCGGTGATAAATGATAGAGAGCCGCTTAGCCAGTTCTTCTGCCAGCTCCCTCAGTACCCTAGGATGAATCCCATCCAGACTTGTTGGGACCTAAGTGGCACAGCAGGTCACTAACTACTTCCTCCTGGATTACAGGAGGGGTATTCTGCTCCTCATCCCTGTCAACCAACTCAGGAGCCCAGTTGCAGTGAGGACAGTCTTTTTGTTAAAGACTGGGGCAAAGAAGGTATTAAGTACCTCAGCCTTTTCCTTATCTTCCGTTACTATGTTCCCCCCTCATCCAATAAGGAACAGAGATTTTCCCTGACCCTTCTTTTCTTATTAATGTATTTATAAAAACACTTTTTATTATCCTCTACAGAGATGGCCAGATTAAATTCTAACTGAGCTTTCGCTTTTCTCATTCTCTTTCCCCATGACCTTACAATATCCTTTAATGCTTCCTGATTCACCTGACCCTTTTTCCAGAGTTGATACACTTTTTTTTTTTCCCTAAGTTCCAAAAGCTCCCTGCTCAACCAGGCCAGTCTTCTACCTCACCGGCTCATTTTATGGCGCATAGGACAGCTTGCTCCTGCACCTTCATAATTTCATTATTAAAGTAACCCCAGCCTTCCTGGGCCCCTTTGTTTTAAAGGACTGTTTCCCAAGGGATTCTCTAAACCAATGTCCTGAATAGTCTAAAGTCAGCCCTCCAGAAGTCCAAGGTAGAGATTTTGCTGACGACCCTCCTGACTTCACCACATATTGAAAATCCTATCATGTCATGGTCACTGCGGCCAAGGCAACCTCCGACCACCACATCATCCACCAGCTGTTCCCTGTTTGTAAACAGTAGGTCTAGCCAGGCACTACCCCTGGTAGGCTCATTTACCAGCTGCAACAGGAAGTTGTCATCCATACATTCTAGAAACCTCCTGGACTGCCCCTTTTTTGGTGTGTTGTACTTCCAGCAGACATCCAGTAAGTTGAAGTCCCCCACAAGAACCAGGGCTAGTGAACACAAGACATCCCTAAGTTGTTGAAAGAATGCTTTGTCAGTGTCTTTATCCTGGTCTGGTGGTCTGTAGGAGAGTCCCACCAGGATATCAGCCTCATTGGCCTTCCCCTTTATCCTTACCCATAAGCATTCCACTTCGGTGTGCCTAACACTGAATTCTAGGCAGTCACAGCACTCCTTAACACATAATGCTACCCCACCACCTCTTTCCTTCCTTACCTCTTCTAAAGAGCCCATAGCCATTCATTGTGGCACTCCAACTATGCAAATCATCCCACCATGTTTCTGTCATGGCAATTATATCACAGTTTCCCTGGTGTATAATAGCTTCTAATTCCTCATGCTATGGGCACTGGTATATAAGCACTTGAGACGTGGTACAGACATCACCTCCAACACCGGTACATCACCCTGAGTCCTATCCCTAGCAGTCCTGGGATCATCACATATGTCACCATTATCCACCTCAAGTGGGATGATAGACTGAAAGCCATCCTTAGGCTCATTTCAGTGAGCCTGGTTTTATCCCCGTCCCCCTTTGAGCCTAGTTTAAAGCCCTCTCGACAAGCCTCGCCAACTCCTATGCAAGGATTCTTTTCCCCCTTTGAGACCGATGTATTCCATCTGTCGCCAACAGACCTGGTGCCATGTAAACTTCCCCAGGATCAAAAAATCCAGAATTCCAGTAGTGGCACCAGCCTCTGAGCCACGTGTTGCTCAGGTTTGTTTTCCACCCTCTTTCAGTGTTTTTCCCTTCCACTTGGAGGGACTGATGAGAACACCACCGATGTACCTGATCTAGTCACCCCAATGCCCTAAAGCCTTTGGACTTCTCTCTACAACTTCATCACTACCAACATGGAGAACTAACAAAGGGTAGTAATTAGAGGGCTGCACTAGACCAAGCAGCTTCCTTTTTACGTCCCTAACCTGAGCCCCAGGGAGGTAGCAGACGTCCCTATGCGTTGGCTCTGGTCAACAGATGGGGCCCTCTGTTCCCCTCAGAAGAGATTCACCTACTACAATTATCCTCCTTTTCTTTGTAATTCAAGGAGTTCTAAGGTGTGAGATATGCCTTGGGCGATTCACTGGGTGGATCTTCATCTCCATCTCCACTTGCCTGGTCCTCAGGTCCCAAAGTTCCATACTTATTATGCAAGGGGAACTGGAAAGGTGAGGGAGGGGGGTGGGAGAGTTTTCATTCACCTCTCCAACAAG